>JAZHYW010027189.1:0-25295 GCA_037355805.1 Ixodes ricinus | reverse complement strand
CCCTCTCATGCATGAATTATAATCACTATGTCAGAAAAATTTTATACCGTGTTGTGGCATTCATGTGAACCGCCAATGATGTAAAAAAATGTCTAAAAAAATTCAACCCTATTTACAATAGCAGAACTTACATGTCCTCATTTGAGGACAACGTGCATTCCAGTGGTCAAGTGATTCAATTTCTGGTATTTGTGCAATGGTCATTTTAATCAAAATAATGAGTATATTCGGGCTAGAACACGTTAATACTGTTTCATTTCTGTTCCACAATGGTAAAGAAGCAGCTCTCAGCTAAAAAAAGACGAAAGTGAACATCTCACGAGGCTTGAAACTCTTCAAAGCACTCAGGGCAGAGAGGAACATCGCAACGCCCACAGGTGTACCGCGTCTTGCTGCGACAGTTCTTACTGCGACAGTGCTGCGCATTCTTCAGAGTCATTTTTCTGGGGTAATGTGCACCACCGTCAAGCCTCTTCTCAAGTGACACGTCATGCTTGGCCCGTTTTTTCACCGGCTGCAGAGGAGAGGACTTCTGCCGAGACCTTTTCATTCAGCTAAAGACACTGAAGAGTTAGTAAGAAAAAATATGCAAGCGTAGCTCAAAGTATTTCGCGCGCAAATGCCGGAAAGCCCGCGAAGCGGAATGAGAGCAAAGCAGTGTTCCTGCATGGTGTCCCTATTTGAGGACAGATATAGCGGGCATCAAAAGGAAACATCAGGAGAAACTATCTCAAAACTTTCATTGCTAATACATAAAGTGTGTCTAGAACAATCTGAAAACAATTTTCCTTGCAATTTTCATACAAAGTTTTGCTAGTAAAAAATAATTACTTTTACGAACTGTTGCATATGGCTTCTCCATGAATGAAGACGAAGTACGATGCCCTCTGTGCGAGATCCGGCAAGTGCTGCCATCTGTCGGCCGTCTAGGAAAGCTTTTTCTGTCCTCATTTGAGGACACCATGCAGGAAGGCAGAGGCATGAGAACATATTCTGTTGAGAAAAAAAACTAAAAAACATCTGTCCTCATGTGTGGACGTGATGCATGAGAGGGCTAGAAACAACGGAGGTTGCGACTGGTTCCATAAAGAGACCAGAACCGCCGGGGACGACAATCCAAGCGCACACTCACTTTCCTCCGGTAGCCACGCTGATCTGACTGCCTTCCTCTTGCAGGGTGTCTGTCAAGCTGCGGTCCCTGGGGTCCCCGCAAGAACACCCCTCTGGCCAAACTTGGCACATCGTTGCGCCGTCGGAAACACCGTTCATCGCGTCGCCGGCACCTTCTGGAGACCCGTTGTCATGACCAATGTCCGTACTTGTGGAAGGAGACCCTCTACTCGATGGCCAGCTGTGTCCCAGGTCTTCGTCACCGTCACGGAGTAGCTCTTCGATGAACGTAAGCCCCGAGAACTCGTCATAGGGCGATTCCTTTTCTGCCATGGCTACTCAGCTACTCAAAGACCCTTCTGAAATCGAGTCTGCTTGATGGAACTGCTGAAGTCACTGTGACTATTGGGCTGGCGGCAGTCGGGTTTTATATGGGTCAAGGTCCCCCTAGAGCATAGGACAGGTGGCCCCTGTTTGGATGCGGAAAGTCTGCATTCTGCTTACCCCTTCAACCAATCAAGGTGGCTGTAGTATTCTTTTATGTTCAAACACGAAAAAAACTTCCTACAAAAGTGATTCACCAGTTCAAGGTACCTCGCCATCTCGACAACTGTACCTTCCAAAGAAACGAAAAAAAAACGAATAAAGATAACATAGTTGTGCTGTACCTTTCTTCTCCGGGAAAACTCTGACCTTGAGAAGTGAACTCTCACCTCAAAGCGACCGACGTGGACATTGTTAAGAAATAAAAGGAGGTAAAATGAATAGGGAAAGGAGAAACAATTAGCTTGGATACCACTTAAGTTCCGCGTTTTCGGGGTGTTTTTTTTTTTTTTTATTTGGCGGAATTTTTTTACAGGTATTTTTCTACAGATTTGGTGTTTTTTGCGTAAAGTGGTTAGACTTAAAACAATTCACACAAAAAGCACCTAATCGTTAGGGGAAATTAAACCTCGGAAAAAAAATACCCCCAAATTCGAGAAAAAATAAATAAACGGCGAAAACACGGAACTCTAGCTACGACGTAGCAGTGTTCTGCTACTGAATAAAATTGTGTTTAAGTTACCTAAAGTTCTTAGGTTCCGATAGGTTTTTACTGTGGCATAACGTTCAATACAAACACATGAAACAAATCAGGTGGGAACACACAGGACATAAAAAAGCCCAGAAAATCCACGCACAAAAAAAAACGAAGCAAACGTTTTTGTTTCACATGTACAATATTTATTGATCTATTCCTACACCAGACATTGAGGATCATAGAACAGATTTGTCAGCTTCAGATAATTTTGGTGTGCTTGATTCTCGAATTGTATAACATGCTGTCTTTAAAGGACAACGAATTAAGCTATATTACTTTACAATGCGAGGGGAGAATGATGAAAGGAGAAAGGACGGAAAGAATTGACGTCCAAGGGATGTCGAAGCACGACTTCAAACAGCAGTTTCAAATTTGCGTAACACGCTGCCTAAAATCGGATGTGCGACTGTTCGTTGCCTCGTTCGCGGAACTTCTTAAATATCACCGTGCAAAATCCAGCAGCGATAAGTTCCCATCCCAGTTCGATCGCAGCGCCCAAGCTACAGAGCACAACTTGACGAATTTTTGACCTCCTAGAAGACACAGAGAGAGCAAACACAAGAAAATAAAACGCCGAAGAAAATGGATAGATATACGCATAAAAAGGAGGCTATCGTTTCGAACATTTTGAAACTTTTTCATTTTCATCATCAGCGATCGACCGCGAGATAAAGCTCCATTTATGCAGCCTAATGAGCCCTCGGTACACTCAGAGGGCAAACCAGGAAAACCAGACACTTTGTAATTGCCACATTCACGCTTTGCGAAATGTTCCAGATGACAGACCGCAACAATTCCACCTGAGGGCTTTGCGGTCTCTCCTCGACTTTCTGCGCATCAAGGTGGAGAGCCGAGAAAGGACACCAAAAGACCAGCTGGAAGACGTCGTCGGTAAGCCCAGACCTCCTTCTCTGACGCATGGCTCTGTGAAGAGGTCAACGATCAGCAACTCAGACTCACAGCTCTACTGCGGCGGCATTGCACGGCAGCATGGACGGCTTAGAGTGCTTCCTTTGCAAATCAAAGAGCACGGAACACCGGAATGTAACGCAAGAATAGGGCTGGCGGAGAAGAAGCGTAGGTTGCAAGCAGTCCGGAGGTGCTTCCGCTGCACGAAGGCCAATCACATGGCGAGATTATGTCTGAGGAGCTCTTAGCTGTGGCAAATGTCAAGGCAGGACGCATCCACCCTGTGCGACCTGAATTACGCGCCGGGAAAAACGTCCACCAGATCGAATGAAGCGAACCGAAGGAACCGGCACCGGTCGCTATGCATGTACGTGGTAGGAACAGCAAGCCGGCGGTCGTCCTGCAAACGGTTATTGCGTGGGCAGAAGGTACAAAGAGAGAGAGAAGCTTGCCCGTATTATCTTCGACAGCGGCAGTCAGCGCTCTTTCATAACTGAAGAGGTGTCCTCAGCGACTGGACCTGCGGGTTGCTCGGGACCAGAGATCCTCACAATCGCCGTGTTCGGTGGCGAAACCACTGAACGAACGTTTCACAGGGTTCAAGTGACTTTGCGAGACCAACTCAACAACAAAAGATTTAACATCGACGCTCTTCGAGACACCTGCCATATGATGGCGGGGTCACCGAGTCCCAGATGAAGCAATCGTAGCAACATTAGAGGAACTCGGCTGTCCCGTGGGAGTGCAACACTGACCGGACTCGAACAACGCGGCGTCGACATGCTGCTGGGATCAGACCACTACTGGGGGTGCATCACAGGAAGAATTCACCGACTGAGCGGAGGCCCGACTGCCAGTAGAGACCTATTCGGATGGGCGGTTCAAGGACGAACGACGTCAACCCCAGCGTTTATTAGTTGCTCCCAGGTGGTCGTGCTGAGAACGGCGGTGCAAGGTGCCCCAACCCTTGCCAATCTTTAAGCAATCCTGGGAAATTGAGAGCATGGGCGTCATCGACACGTCGGTGGAGGATCCTTCGGACTAACGACGTCATACGAGACTCCAAGACCAATGGGACGGCAGTCAATGGTCGCGCCTTCCATGGAGGGTAGACGTCAGGTTGCCAGACCAATAAGGTTGCTCGAATGCCACCCAGAAGAATTGTGAAAGCGCGACGTGGCACCGCTTCCCTGAAGAGAAGAACCCCGTCGACCTCAGCATGTCACGAGGTCTTACCGCATCTGGATTGGTCTCCGCTCCCCTCTGTGGTTCGGGACCGGATTTGTTGCCACTGCCAGCTAAAGAACGGCCCAAGAAAGGAGGAGATGCGCGAGGAGCCGCGTCGAGATAAGCTCGAGGAGAGGAGACCGAGAGCGCGAATATTGGACATGTCAACACCATCTGCATCGTTGCTCGACGTCACCACATTCAGCTCGGCTTCAAGAATCAACAGAATAACGGCTAGGATTTTTCGATTCCTTCACAACGTCAGGTCAACTGAAAGACGAACGGGACCGCTGACAGCCGAGGAGATCGAGGCAGCGTGAACTCACTGAATAAAAGAGGCACAGCGCTCGGGGTTCGCTACCGAGCTTCGTTGCGCGACCAACGCTACGAAGACCCCGCCGGGTTCTCCCTCCAATGCGCTGTCGCCACTTTGCATCGGTCAGCGGGGAGTACTTCGCATTCGAAGTCGCCTTCGGCCAGTCCGTCAACATGACGTATGACGAACAGGAAACCCGATCGTCTCCGATCAGCATCGATATTTCAACTTTGCCGGCAGTCGACGCGCACCGACAGCTGCTGCACGCGGGAGCAGAGAGATACTCCTCGTGCAGCTCCGTAACCAGTATTGGATTCTGCGGGGCCAAGAGCTGGTGAAGAAAGTGGTGCGTGCCTGCGTGACCTGTGAGCACTTTTTAGCGCGACCCCGCGAGTGTCCCCACGGGACCCTTGCCGGATGCCCTGACAACACGAGCGGACCCTTTCGAGGTAGTCGGCACGGACTTTGCGGGCCCCCTCTACGTCAAGGGCGAGGACCTCGCATGCAAGTCCTACGTGGTGCTATTCACGTGTGCAGTCACGCGGGCGGCGCTGTGCACCTGGAGTTGGTTCCCAGACCTGTCGACCCGGAGCTTTCTCTTTGCCTTCCGTCGATTTGTGTCACGCCGAGGACTGTGCCGCGTAATTTATTTCGACAATGCGTTGACCTTCAAACGAGCGTCGAAGGAACTCACCGGAACACTTTGGAAGACGTTGCGCCACCCGGACGGGGTCAGCCACTTTGCGAGACGCGGGTATCTACCTGGAGGTTTATTGTCGAGAGAGCCCCATGGTGGAGGGGATTTTACGAGAGGCTTGTGCGCTCGGTAAAGGTGTCTTTAAGAAAGGTTATCGGAAGGAACTGTCTGGACACAGAGGAATTGACCACCGTTCTGATTGAGGTAGAGGCCGTGTTGGACTCGCGGCCATTAACATTTGTGCACGACGGGGTCGGAGAGGGGCTCCGTCACGCCGGCCAGTTTCTCTAGTCGGGAGGCGGCTGACGACACTTCCGCCAACGGGTGGGGACATGACCGCTTACACCAGAAGCGCTTCGCGTGCCTGGCGGCAGCGAAGACAACTGCTTAACCGATTTGTGGGAACATGGAGGAAGAGTATCTCGAGAACTCAGATCAGCGTACATGCCACTCAGAACAGGCAGTCTGCGCCCATCAGGAGGGTCAAATTGTTCTGTTAAAGAGCCGCTTCCCGCCTGCTATGGAAGCTCGGGCGAGTAGAAAGAGTGTTCAACGGCCGAGATTCTTGGATCCGGTCGTGTGAGATCCGAGTGCCATCGCGCCAGCATTTTGCGAAGGCCAGTGCAGCTTGTGTATCCGTTGGAGTTAATGGAAGTTTAGAATGGACTCCCATCCATTCGGTGGGGAGTCGTGTTGGAACGACCCAGCGGTTTAGGGTCATTCCATGCCAAACGTCCCAGACATTGCGCTCGACCCCTTCCGATTTCTAAAAAAAAATTCATGGCCTTTTGCCCCAATGTCCGTAGCCATGCCCTGAAATATTTTTGGCGAAAAAATTTTTTTGATGACGTGAGCGCGGTTTGAACTTTTAAAAACAGCGTGAAACTAGGCACCACTCAATAATTGATGAAAAATCAGCTTTTTAGTGAAACACCTAGCAATATTTTTTTCTTAAATTTGCACGGCTTTCGGCTTACAATGTTGTTAAGCTTGTTAAGTTTTGTATAACTTAAATATTTTTTAAAAAACAAAAATAATTGAAAATTTTAACATTTTTGTTGTTTTATTAAAAAATATCTAACTGCTGCCGGGACTCAATATAACTTTTTGTCGGCTGCCCTGCAGGTATATAATCTATAAAAAAGTTTAAAACCGCTCAATAAAATATTTCGCAGTAAACAAAAATCCTGAAGTTGCAAAAAAGTGCGTTTTGACGCATAAACAGCTGTTAATTTCACCCTGAGGTGGTCCAAGTAAAAATACAAAATATGGTGGGTTTGGAAGAACTATCGATAATCTTTTGATTCTGAAAGTTTAATCAAAGTAATTTTTGTTTAAAGCGAGAAAACAATTTTTGAAGTTGTACTCTCGCACCACAACCCACGTCGCTTCTTAACGCCTCTTCGCCGCACAGCACGCCACCTGCGACGATAGCTGACGCGATTAGGTCCAAAGAAAGAACGGAGTTTTCTGCCGCTTACCCTTGTCCGTCTTTCCGGCTGCAAGGAAACAAACGGCGGGTATCGTGTAATAATCGTTGGTGCCGCCAGCGCTTGTGTCCTTTGTACCCGAGGGCGGCTCGAAACGCGACGCCTAATACGGGCGCATCAGTTGACGTGGACTTCTCCTAAAAGGGAAACGCCATAATATCGCCGCGAAATCTAGCTGTTACGCATACTGCGGTGAAAAGCGGAACTATTCAGCGACGCAAGAATTTGCCGTTTCAAAGCCGATTTAAACACAAACGAGGCGTGAGCCTCCAACTGCGCCCGTTCGTTAACACCACATCGCGTCGTCGTATGAGATTGCCCGTTCACGGGACTTTTGTGTTGCTGTCTACATCTGTCCTGACGTCGAGAAGAGAGAGTGATTGCGATGTGGACGTAAGAAACAGCTAGTTTACTAGTGGATGCTCTTACCTGGCAGCGCTAAGCATTTGCTGATATGAAGACAGTGGAAAGTCCACAGGAGGACACAGCCGCGCAAAACGGTCAAAATAGGAAAAGCCATAAAGCAACAAGAGTAGAAAAAAAACATCTTCCCACCAAGATGTACCCGACAACTCGAGGTCCCGCTTCTACCTGCGTGCGCACACCGTGACACCGTCGCACGCTTTGCCGGGCTCGACGGCGGCGGGCTGTGCAGAGAAGAGACGCAAGGAACGACGCCAGGTTGCGGCGCGAAAGCTCAACTTCAAAATGTTTTTTTCCTCTTTAGAACAAAATTACTTTAATTAAGCTTTCAAGAACAAAAGGAAATAAACTCTTTTGCAGACGTCACCATGTTACGTATTTTTCTTTGGGCCACCTCATGGCAGAATTGACGGCTCTTTAAACGGCAAAACGCAATTTCGCACAATTTTTTTTTGTGCAAGATATTTAGTTGTACGGCTTGAAACCTTTTTTGTGTACAGTATACCTACAGGGCTGTCAATAGGAGTATTTCCAGTCGCATGCAGCAAAGGCATAGTTTGTAGCAAAACTAAAAATATGCTAAAATGCTCATATATTCCTTATTTTTTTAAAGCTGCTTCGAGCATACCAAATTCCATGACCATGATCCTTATTACATAGCAGTCCAAATACCGTAGGGGTTTTAGGCAAAAATATTCCAGTGTTCCGTAAAAAAAAATCTTACTTTTCATCACTTATTGAATGAGTCGTTGTTCCACCCCCTTTTACTAGTTCGAACCGCCATAACCCCATGAAATTCGTTTTTCGTCAAAAAATATGTTAGAGGCACCACAAACGTTACGGTGAAGAGCCATCAATTTTATTTTAGGAATCGGAGGTGGCCCTGGGACCTTTGACATGGCATGGAGAAGTCCATGTCGCCTGATGCCGCCCGTCGTTTACGCATCGCGTTGCGAGCCGCCCTTGGGTACAAAGGACACAACGGGCCTGCTATTGCTACGCGCTGGCGGCACCTACGATGTTTACACGATACCCGCCGTTTCTTCCCTTGCAGCCGAAAAGACAGAAAAGGGGAAGCGGCAGAAAACTCTGTTCTTTCTTTGGACCTAATCGCGTCAGCTATCGTCGCCGGTGGCGTGCCGTGCGGCGAAGAGGCGTTAAGAAGCGACGCCGGGTAGTGCTGCGAGAGCTCAACTTCAAAAATTGTTTTCTCGCTTTAAACAAAAATTACTTTGATTAAACTTTCAGAATCAAAAGATTATCGATTGTTCTTCCAAACCCACCATATTTTGTATTTTTACTTGGACCACCTTAGGGTGAAATAGACGGCTGTTTATGCGTCAAAACGCACTTTTTTGCAACTTCAGGATTTTTTTTTACTGCGAGATATTTTATTGAGCGGTTTTAAACTTTTTTTATAGATTATATACCTGCAGGGCAGCCGGTAAAAAGTTATATTAAGTCCCGGGAGCAGTTAGATATTTTTTAATAAAACAACAAAAATGTTAAAATTTTCAAATTTTTTTTGTTTTTTAAAAATATTTAAGTTAAACAAAATTTCACAAGCTTAACCACATTGTAAGCCGAAAGCCGTGCAAATTTAAGAAAAAATATTGCTAGGTGTTTCACTAAAAAGCTGATTTTTCATCAATTATTGAGTGGTGCCTAATTTCACGCTGTTTTTAAAAGTTCAAACCGCGCTCACGTCATCAAAAAAATTTTTCGCCAAAAATATTTCAGGGCATGGCTACGGACATTAGGGCAAAAGGCCATGAATTTTTTTTAGAAATCGGAAGGGGTCGAGCGCAATGTCTGGGACGTTTGGCATGGAATGACCCAATAAGCCATATCACTGGCACGAGGAGACCGAGACGAGGGAGGAAATCGGCCAGAGACGTCTTGAAAAAGAGCACGGGACAAGGAGCTGGCGGCCGGGGAGCGCGTGGCCGGGGCGCGCGTGGCCGGGAGCTCGTGCTTGGAACGGGGGGAAACGCCACGTCAGATCGCATCGCTTGCAGCTTGTAGATAGTGTGAAATAAAAGTTTGCTGGAATGTAACCATCGACGACTACCAGAGGTCTTTACAATCGTCTTCACGAAGAACGTGCCTGCCGTCAGCGTAGACCCTATGGCGGTGTACCACAGCAATCACAAGGCATGGTCAATGTGGTTTCGAAATAAATAGCAAACCCGGATCGTTATATATAAGTCTAATTCTTTATTCGTTCAAATAACCAATTACCCAAACACACTTTAATCCTTCCATTTATAAATATTTCATTCCCACCTTAGTACTGCTTTCTGCTGGTCTTCCTTCTTCATCAGAGTGGAAGTGCTGACATTTTTTTTCCTATCTAAACGAAGTGCTGAAGTTACTAAGCGAGGATTCTGTTTACTCTGCATGGAGAAGGTTCATAAATACATGTTGCCAATGTACAACTGTCGCACGAAACCACGAGATCGTGGAGAAACTATTTCTTCATATCTACGTTTGCACGCACATCATTTGCTTGTGTCATGCTACGTCCAACACGCCTCGTCCGTTTAAGCATCTGGCTTTTGACGATAATTGTAAACTGTCCAGTGAGCTAGTTGGGCCAAGTGCCGCCTATTTCAAGCTGTCGGTGTATCCCGAAATACTGCTTGGACGTCGATTTATCTCAACTCAATCCAAGTATCTTTATGCCCTTGGAATCTACACCTCCTGCATTGCAAGCCTCAGTGAGAAAATCTTTGCCGTTACAAATATTTTCAAAACGCTTTTCGCCGCATTTGCGGCCACGACACACACTGTAAATTGCTTTCCGGTGTGCGGCATGCCTTCGTCATCTCTCTCATCCTCTTATCTGGCACATTGTTTGTAACTGATGATGTGTACAAAACATGAACCGATGCACTCCGCCTCGACGACATGTGGCAAGCTGGTTTTGTCAGAATTTGGGAAACCGAAACCGCCCAAATCGACCTTTATTCTTTATAAGCACAATCTCTCGGCGGCCGTGCAAACTATCGAGCATCTGCGCAACATTTGGGGCATCCTCACCATCTCCGCTCCGACTGCATGGCGTTCTCCGCGGCAATTCTTACGATGTGGTTTTCGTAAGATGTGGTGGAGGCCGTTAGGTACTCAGATATTATTTATATTAGCGGAGCTTGGGTTCATAAAGTTGCGTTGATTGAGTTGAGAATGACAGTAACGACACTCAAGAACATAGCCGCCGGGCAAACTGTCTGCCACACACTAGCAGTGAAAAGCAATCCAAGAAATAGCCTTCGAAAGGAATCGGGAGCCTAGTCGTCCCAGTTTCTTCATTGTTGCTCTTATTTTTGGTTGTTGATGACTTAGGCCGTGTTCCCCAAATTTACTGGATCTTACTCTGGGTTAAGGGTTTGGTACCTTGGCGTTCAAAAACTTACCCGCGTTCAGCACTTTTCAATCTAAGTTGTCACGTAACACGACCCGCCGGAGTAACCCGGATTCATTTTGGTAATATTTGGAACACAGCTTTAATGACACAAATGTGAGAAGCAGCTTTAACCAGCCATTAGTACACTCTAAGAAAAAAAAGGGTGTAGTCGGGTGCATCGGGCGCACATGCACCCTTTTCCTGAAAGATGCACCCTGCGTTACCCAGCCATTGTACTTGAACACCGACAATGAGCATCCTCCTCTCCCTTAAAAACCTCTAGGTGTGTCAGTGCACCGCCACGCTAGCCACGCACCCGATAAGCTTGTGCTTGGATTCCCTCTTGGGGGCCACTTGTTGGGATCGGCAGTTTCTGAGGAAGTATGGAGCTATCCCGTACAGTCGGTAGTGACAGTAGAGTAGACGCTATGCTTGTTTTAGTCCAATCGGGTCTCCGGGTAGGATCACGTGACTACAGTCTACAAGCTAGAGATAAGGCAGAGCACGGAACCTACACTGAAGGCCAAGGCCACTGGTAGCATCCACTGCACTATTAACGTTTGGTCGAACTTTCAAGAGGATATAAGTAACAAATCCTCTCGTTGTGTTCATTGTTTGGAATGCCCCTGAAGATAAGCCTTTGCGAGGGCGCCCACCTTTTGGCCCTGAAGGAGCTGATATTTTATTTTTCTTTCTCTCCCTAAGCTGAAAGCATGAAAGAAGGTGCGCAGTTGCCGGACCAATGAACCGGAGGCTTTTTCATCCCTCGACCCCGCTGTCTGGGCGCGGGTGACGGCAGGAGCGTGATCATGTGGTAAAGGTTTCGCGGATGACGTTGTAGCTTTTCCCGACCTCGGAATGTCTGCTTCTCAGCCTAGTTTCTTGTGTGCTGTGCTGCGACCAGCGGGGCTGCCGTAGGTTTCGTCCGCGACAACGTATTCGAGTGTACCAAGATTTCCAGTGTTTGAAAAGTTCTACGCGTATATCGGCAACAAGCGATTTCTTCAAAAAAGCCCAAGGAATTCATGTGATGCGTTTAGTGTTCGGTTCGGCAAATTACTGCTTCTGCCACATCGTGTTGAATCTTCACGGACCCCTTTCCTTTCGGTTTTGTGTTTGTGTTGTGCTGCAGTGCCCGTGTCGACATATATTTCGGATTACATATTTCGAGTCCGGTATTTTCATCGTAAGTGCTCTGCAACCTACTCCTTTGCAACAATTGACCGTTCCGTTCCGGATTACCTCTAGAATTAGGCAGTGTCTATTTTCTAGCAGCCGGGAGAATAATTTTTCCGAAATTCTATCGGCAGTCGCCTGCCATTAGCTGACTACAATCATGTGACAACTGCAGGTAGAATACTGACTTTCTTAATCTCCTGGCGTTCTGTGAAAACATGTTTTCGTTGATACACGTTCTTTAGACACGTTTCATCACCACTAACGTTTCATCGTCACTCGTTACGCGCAATGCACGTTGTAAGGGACATTTTGTCGCGCGTGTATCTCTGAGGCGCGTGCTCACCGACTCAGCCCACCCGTTCACGCCGCTTCGTGGCGACAGTCTGCGGCGGCTCATTACGAAAATGTTAACCAACCTGTCCACCCCGTACACGTCACTTCGCGGGTACAGCTGTCGATGAAACGTCGTTCAATGAATGAATGGCAACTGCTGGTGGAATTTCGTGGAAATAATTCTGCCGGCTGCTTGGAGAATAGATACTGCCTAAGACTCACTTCCGTTTCTTGTTTGCTTAGTAATTTCTCGGTTGTGTAACAGCTTCTTCGTACCTCTTCGCATATCACGGATTGCTTGCAAGTTTGTACTTGTTTACGGAATAAGCCGTCTAATAAACTTCTACGAGATTTGAAAACAATCCGGTGTGTCCGTTTACCTGCCTTCTTGCTATCACCGGGGCGCATACACTTTTTAAGGGTTTCCTTGATGTCTTAAATAGGTTTATGAAGTTAGTTATGAAGCGGGTGCATAAACTGTTTCGACCATGCACCTTTGAATCGGGTGCATAAACTGTTTTGACCATGCACCTTTGAATCGGGTGCATCTGCGTTTTCTTCGAATTCAGTGGGTGTAGAAAGAGGTGTAACAGTACACTATTGAACGGGGTGCTCCTGTGTTCCCTATGAGAGCAGTAGGTTTAGAAAGGGGAGTAATTGTACACTATTGAGCGGGGTCCATCTGTGTTCTCTTTGAGTGAGGCGGATTTATGAAGCGGTGCAATGGTACACCTCTGAACGGGGTGCATCTGTGTTCCCTTTCATTTCATTGCGTGTAGAAAGAGGTGTAGCCGTACACCATTGAATAGGGTGGACCTGTGTTCCCTTCGTGTGAGATTTCTGTAGAAGAAGGTGTACATGTGCACCACACCAACGGGTGTACAGGTACTCCCATATTTGGGGTGTGCAAGTGTTCCCCCAAAGGGTGTAGTATATGCGACAAGCACTTACACCCCTATGGGTGTAGCCCATGACACCCTTTTTTTAGAGTGTACCCTAATGGGGAACTTCATGTATCGAGGATTTGACGGAGCCCGCAGAAAAGACCACTTTCGAAAGTTACGTGCCGATTGACACAAGAACTGACCCACTCACTATGGTGTAAGAACCGACACCCAGGAACGTGCAAACAGCGCGAGCGGGTAGCTTCGACTTGTCCTTCTGCTGCATGAGAGCTTGTGCAGCCGAGGTTCGATCGAACGCCACAAGCTCGCGCTCTAGTCCGCCATTGTCCGCGGTTTCCAACATAAGGCAGCCTTTCGAAAGCAGTGTATACCCCATCTCACATACGTCTGCAGTAAAGGCGCTGGTGCGTGAGCCTACCTCAACAGAACGCTTCCGTTTCTACGAGAACTCCTGCATAGCGGGCACTTTCCAGAGACGCGCGCTCCTGTCCGAGCCTTTGTCTGCACTGCAGATGTTTCTGAGATAGATTACAGAAGCAGGCGGCGCAGGCAATGCCATTTCGCCACTATACTATTGTCCCGGTAAAACGCTAATATAATTCCAAGATTTGCCATGAAATCATGAGATCCAAAAGAAAAAAAATGCGATCCGTATATTTATTTCGGAAGGTTTCTTATTTTTTCCGTTGATTGCGCGGCGAGACGCGGCAGTAGTGCGGCGTCACTTCCCATATCAGCGCTCTGCCCGTCACCTCAGGTATGGGTCGCCATGTATGGGGAAAGAGGTTGGCGTAACACCGAACTCGATAGTGCACAAATCTGGTAATCTTGAGCTGTCTTTCAATGGGAAAGCTCCATGGAGAGAAGTCTTTGTCAACAGCTTCGTGTTGCTCCTGAACGCACTGGGCTTCCCGTAGGGCACTGGGATGTTTTCCTCATTTTCGGGTCGCACGCGTTTTCCCAGGAGGGTGGGGAATCCCAGGGGCGTGCTTCTCTCGACATAATCCCCGATCGACACAAGTTTGTTCTCCGACACAAAAAAATGCTAAATGGTATAGAGGAAAAAGAAAACCCCAATAAAGCACCCCTAAATATTATATGAAAAATATATTCGAAAACACAGAACGCCACACATGAGGCCCTCGTCATACGAGTCCATTTTACCCTGCGTCTCGATGCCGGAACACCAACAACACGGGTTCTGCCGCATTGACACGCCACGACCAAATTGCTACAGTATATTGATCTATTTATTTCAATGCCCTTAGAGCCAAGAGGGTTTTAAAGAGGGGGTAGTACGATGTAGAGGTTTGCCCAGGCCGATATTTAGGGCTCGGCTCAGCCCGGCCCGCGGTCTCTTGGGCCCGGCCACACCCGCGTCCCGCTACCCATTTCCGACAGGCGGCCCGACCCGGCCCGACGCTGATTTTCACGGGACCGCCAAGGCCCGCTCTAATTGTGCCCGGTATGAATAGCCCACAAATTGCGCGCCATGACAGCTCGCTTGCCAATGCTACACATGCTGACTACGGTGCCCAATAGTCGATGCCACTAAGCATACGTTTTGTTCTGCTGCTATTACTATCTGGACTTATCTGCGGGCCTTGGTAGCTTGTTCAGAAAAATCTCCCCCATCGTCCTTTTTTGCGACCAAGCCCGGGTATCAGAAAGGACGAAAAACTGAAAATGGCAAGCAGCAGTAAGCGCAAACCACGTGTCAAACTTGAAAAGGAAGGCAAATGTCGCGACGGCTTCGGACAAAAACGAAGAAAGTTGAGAATTGCCCACTCCCGCTGCGTTCAACCGTAGGAACGTACTAAAAATTACCGCGTCCCTTGCGGTGGTCTTGCAAGGAATCGTTTAGGAAAAGCACCACTCGAGGGAGCCCTTTCACACATATTGGGGATGCACGCAGTTGTGCCTACAGATGGTCTACGCCTGCGGGGGTAGCATTGTGTAGTCTAGGCGCACACGTGTGCGTGTTGATGGGGAGAGGTGACTGTACGGCGGCGGTGGCGTTGTGAGCGATGTGGTGGCGTCAATGGCGTTAACGCGTTACGACCGAGCCGTTCGAAGTACCCGTGGAGTGACGAGCGTGTGGCTGGCCAAAGGAGCACGTAGCTTCCACAGCACTGTCAGCTTAGGGTTGAACGGGGCGGGGAAAGCAACTTTTGTCCGAGTTTTGAGCGACGGGCTGATCTTCTAGGGGAGAATGGCTGTGTCCGGGTACACAAACGAGGGTCCGAGCAAGAGGGGAGTCCATCCTTTCCGTCTTCTTGAACTGTTTGGTACAATGCGCGCTTTGTGAGTTGAGGCGGAAAGCTGTGAAGGAAAATGTTGAATTCCAAGAAACGGCGCTGCTCCGATGGAACTTGCCACGTCATCGACTACGTAGCAAGTTTCCCGACGTTGCTAGATTACCTCCGAAATAGGCTCCACCTGGATCCACCAGGTGCATATTGAAAGATCGTTTAATTAAGTTTAAAATTAGTTTTCTTTTGCCTTTCAACGAAAGAGCTGGTATTTTTGACGTTCTGCTGCAACATGCAACACATTAAAGCTAAAAAAATGAGCCCTGAAATTTCGTTTCCGTACCCCTTTGGGCAGTAGGATATATTAGACCCACATTATCACATACAGCAAATAACTTGCTAGAAAGCGGTATTTTCCAAATTAGTTAAAGTTCGCTAAAGTTACTCCAATTCATAACGGTGGTTGCCAAAGAAGTCTCGAAACTTATAGGCCGATTTCAGTCCTGACAATATTTTCTATATATTTGAGGCCATCATAAGAAAACGTCAGGACTTTTTTAAAGAAATCATTAAGTAATATCTGCGCAATTGGTGTATTAAGAAGAAATATCAACAGGGCAAATCCATACTCGGACATTAACGAGAAACTAGTTACAAATATTGATAATAAGTGAACGACCCTCGGCCTGTTTTTAGACCTGAGAAAAACCTTCGACACTGTTCAGCATAATATTTTATTCAGAAAATGACCACGTTATGGTATCCGCGGTGTAGCAGACGCTTTATTAATTAAGCTATATAACTAGAGGCCGGATCTTTAGGCAAATGCCTATTTTGTTCCTTTTGTCCCTATCCTGCCTTTTCTATATATGAGCACGAATCATTATGTTAAGAAACGTTTTAAGAGTGGTTTTAAAGTGCCTATAATTGCCTATTTTGGCGTTTGTGCCTAAATTACCGTTTCCCGCCTATAAATGCCTATTTTTTACTTTTTTTACTTCGCTACCTCAAAATGACTTGTTTTGTGTAATTTCAAATTCAAGCGAACTCTATACTGACAAAGCCTGGCAGATCGTCTCTTGACGCGGCCGCCCAAAGTGAAAAGGTAGAGCAGCAGACAAAGTCATGTAACGTGTGCCCCGCTGCGGCGAGACGCCGAAACACACCTGTCCTGAGCGATGGAATGTCCGCTCGTGCTTCTCGCGTTCCTTGGGCTTCCGCTCCTTTTCTCGCCGGGTTTGAAAATCATTTTTCGGGTCCTCGCCGCTGCAAAAGCTGTGCGCTGAATACCAGACTCCCCGAGAAATGCTCTGTGCTACCAGATCCTCGCGCTCCAAATCTGCGACCGGGCAATCAATGGCTCCGTCGTCGAACTGCCAGGCTTTGTGAGTATAGAGGGGGCTATGGTGCCAGCCTAGTACCTACATGTGAGGTGAAGGAAATAGGAAGCCGTGGTTTGCTCGTTTCGCGTGCGCGTCGGTCTCTAACTTTATTGTGTTCGGTAGTCATGCGGTTTGCTGCTCTTCGCTTTCCCTGCCTGAAGCTACGCAACAATGCCAAAAAAGAAGGTCCCAAAGAGCGTGCTGATTCGGCAATGGACCCAACATTTCCTTTGCTACGCGACCGACGGGGATTGGTCTTCTGTCAACCACGTGGAAAGCGGGTAAGAAGACACGGTACCTTGTTTCGGAGAAAAGACAAAACTTGATCGAACGACAATTTAGCGAATAAAATCGAAACATCGACGATTCATCGAAAGACGCTGTAGCGAATGGCAGCTTCGTTTCCTCTGATCAACAAGCGAGGCGTAACCGCGCCAGTTTAAAAGCCTAGCTCGTCACCACCGAAGAAACAGCCTATTCGCTAAAATGGCATTTGCAGAAACGTTTGTCCGCCCACATTGTTTGTAATCACTAAAACGTCATTCGCTCACATAATATGGACCAAGAAACACACCCGCATCTGTATTAAAGAGATTATGTAGATGTATTTATTTAATGAAAGGTTTACTCGTCTAAGAGTTCATGAAGAATTTCCTGCCGCAAAGTCCAAGCTTTAGAGTAATACAGTACTAACTTTGGTAGTGTGAAGATGGTCATGAACGGGTTTCAAGCAGACGATATAGTGTCTCAGTCAGAAAGGCCCAAGATGTCCTGCGCGAGGACACTCTTAGAAATGACCTGGCGTATTTGTGCTTCAATTTCACGTTTCTGGCGGACACAGTCAAGAGCCTCGAAAGTGCTGGCGAAACTCTGGCTCGGGATATCGGGCTCATTTCGAACGTTCAAGAACTAACCGACGCCGTCCCCGCAGGCCCGCTGTTGTACAAGTTCGTTCAGAGCTTCAGTCCGTCTATAGTAAAAATAGTGAGTTTTGTGTACGTCAAAGAAGTCTCGAAGGTTCTCACCGGGGAACACTCTAGGGTTCCGGAGGGTGTGGAAGCATTGAATATTCCTAAGTACAAGTACGCCCCACTCCCACGTCAGTTGACTTGGAGCGCTCTTTTTCAGCATACAATCTGATTCTAAGCGACAAAAGGCGGAAGTTTGAACCCAAGAATCCTGAGATGAAGTTTGTTTGCTATTGTTTTCATAATCTTTCCCATTGTTACCAGTTGGACTATGTACAGCATGGGACAGCTTTGTACCGGTATGGGCTTGAGTCGGCTTTTTTTAATGTTGGACAAATTAAACTGTAATTCCTATTGTACCATTTTATTCTGCACTTCTTTGAGTGGCAGAGGCCCTAAATGCTTTCAGAAGCACCCTGTGAATAAAAACTAATTATGCCTATAAATGCCTACTACGAAGTTTTTAGTGCCTTTATAGGCGCCTAAAATTGGCTTTTTAGTGCCTAAACTTCCGGCCTCTATATATAACCGATAGTCCGCAATATGTAAAAATTAATAAACATTAATCAAATAAGCTAACAAGCGCGTTATGGAGCCCTACTGGGTTCTATAGGGGGCTTATTACTTTTCCTAATTTATATTAATAATATCACGAGCATACCCTGCTCCCCAGATATAGTAATGTATAGGGATGATACTAATGTTCTATTAGTGGACAAACACCTGAAAGTCTCGAAGGAACCGCGAACACTTATCTTGTAAAGCTCTCTGCCAATCCATACACTACAAAATCTTCACAATTTAATTGTTCCGCAATCTCTTCCCACTTCATTCAATTTCTGCCCACCCTGCATGTTTATAAATCCTATATTGAGCTGCATCTTTTTCCTTCTTCTGCAAGGCTTCCCCCACCCTTCGTATTTGCATTTGGAACCTCAGCTCCCGGGAGGCTCCGCCGGCTCCTAAAAAAAAACATTTGCTATACAGTCCATCCTCCGCCCCACCCGCATCCCCGTCAGCTCGCCATAGTTGATGCCGGCTCGGCTGAAGGGGGAGCAGACTTTCCTGGTATACCTCCCTGTTCACATACATGACCTCATAGCCATTCTTAGAGCTCATTCTCTTGGAGGTCTTGTTAGCCTCCTGAACTGCCCTCTTTGTACCTACTCTCCTCGGCCCCTGAACTCCGGGACGGTGCACATAAGAATGTGCACCATCGCAGAGGTTATGACCCTCAACTCCTTCACGTCCTCCTCGCCCGAGCGTTCGATCCTGCTGTTTCGCCGCCATGGACGCCTGCGATGCTAACACTTTTCTAATTTGTTGTGGGCACAAGTTCGCCCCATTAAACGTTTAGTTTTCTTCAGTTTTCGTCGCCTCATCAACTGTCATTCGTGACAATATATCATTCAATTTTTCGACAACAATTACACCACTAAAAATTTGCGCCTTAAAATCAAGACCGCCTTTAACGAGAAGTCATTAAAAAGACGCCTTGCTCCTGTACTATATATAAATAATTGTGTATCCTAATAAATTTCCTGCCTAATAAAATTTGTTTCCTAGCCCATTTTTCGCTGACAGCAGATAAATCACGAGCATGCCAATAAAAGCTCAGACTTTTCGCCGGTGCGCATCGCCGCCAATGGCCAGCGCCAGCGATGCACTTACTATTGCGGAAGATTGGGGCAGCTATCTAGCAGTATCGTAGCAGCAAATATTGTCGGAAGAAATGTGATTCGGGGCCGGAGCTGCCGTTAGATCGATCCCGGCACGTTGCGGAAGCCAAAGCTCGGCGAGGGTGACCATTGTGATGTCAGTGCCGATAAAACTTTCGTTATATGCCTCTCATGCCTGAATTCATGTGAAATGTACTGATTATCGTTTCTTTACTCTACAAACAAAAAAGATAATTTTATTTTAAACACTTAAATTAATTGTAAAGTGTGCATATTATGCATCTACGTAACTTTAAAAAAATAACTTTTCGTTTCGGTTTTAACGGTGTCGATTGACGCGCATCACAACTGTGGTTGGTGGGCCTATGTACCGTGTAACACCGGACAACTTAGTTGAGCTCATTGACAGTTGGGAGATGCCAACGATCGTTGGCTTAATGATAGTTGAAAGCTCTAGTGTAAATATTGTATAAGTCAGTGTACAAGACGCTAGGCCATGAGCCATGACCAGCTAGACAAAGCACATAATACGATTTGGCTCATGATGTTTATTATTATATCAAAAAAAGGAAATTCTCTAAAGGGCGGGAGCAAAGCCGACTAACACTCGGGACTAATATAGTCCAACAAGGTGCCGCCGTGACTAATACAGTCCAACAAAGGCGCCGTTCACCCACAGCGGCAAAGCAAGACGAGCCCGACAGTGGTAGGGACGGAAGCCAGGGTAGCAGGCGTTCGCTCGGAACGACCAAGGGGTTCCAGTAGGGACGCGGATGTTGGAGAAGTTCCTCTTCCACTGGATCGCCATCCCGTGCCTTCTGTAGAAATGTTCAAAGTGCCCGCCAGGCCTCGGTGTCACATGCATCTTCCAGGGACAGTCCAGGTACTGCAGTGGTTGTACGCGCAACACCGGCGGGTAGCTGGCACTCAAGGGCCAGTCCTCTTGTGGCCTGCTCATGCTGGTGAACCGGACTTGTGAATCCACGATTGGATGGGCATGGGAGGTCACTCCTTGGGCGCCATTAGTGAGACCTGGATCCGATGAGGATGGAGACGTCATTCGTGGAAAGCGCCGCCGATCTGCGACTGGCTGTGGATTCGGACGGCCTTGCGCGGGTCTCGGGTGCTGATTCCGCGGGGGTCCGAAGGTGGAAATGAGGTCATTCTTGCAGGACATGTCGCTATAAGAAAATAAAAATTATATGGCGATCAATGGGATTCATTCCATGCAAATGCGTGAGCATTAGTTCTTCCGGCGACGGCACGAGCAACAATTCAGCTCGCCCGCGCTCCCAAGGGAATTCAACCGCGCCGCGATGCCTCGTGCTCTCTGGCTCCGTGCCTCCTGTGCGGCGCTCCTATTGGTCCGGAGCGATGACTTTAGCACGCGTCACCCTGTCCCTATCACCCTTGTCTAATCTCTAAACACGATACCCCATCTCTCCTCGCGACGTCATGCATCGCCCTGACAAACTCACTGACCGACACCGCTTGTTTAGCGCGCTCACTGGCAGATGGTAAAACCACCCCTGTTGCTTCATTTACCTTGTGTAGTTTGATTGTTTGTCTTGCTGTTAGACAAACAGAACGCTCTATTTAGCCAAGAAAACTAAATGCAGTCGCTTGTGAGCGTTCACGCAAAAACAAGAGGGTTATTGCGCGGAAGTCCGCTTTAGCAGACAAAGAAATACGAAACCTTTTTTTGAAAGGGATTAATGCTAAGGCATATGTGACGACGAATCCTTCAGCCTTTTCGATTTTTAGAAACCAGACAATAGTTTGATGGGCAGTGACAGCAGTGATAAAAGCGATGTGAATCCTACAAGCATTCCGTCTACTTCGGTGTCTGCACGTCGGTGCGAACCAGACCAGAAGTCCTGATTTAGTACAATACACGCAGCACGGACCGGAAAATAAACTCGCAGCTTACCTCTTCATCTCGTATCTTCATACAACAAGAAACTCTCTGGCCAAAGTCCCCATCTTGTTCGGTACTTGGAAAAGACGCAAGCCGGACTACATTTTGTACTTCAGACTGAGTCATACTAATCTCATGACTGACACTAATTTATTTATTTCTAAATATCTCCTCGCATCCAACACAAGCATTCAGGTGTCATAAGAAAAGACACTACTACTCTGCTTATGACAACGAGTGATACTGCAAAAAAATGCGAAGCTAATGTGTACCGCAACGACCATCAGGATTTGTCCCGGTCTTACATACTGCCAGTAACTTCGGTGCTGAGATAGCAGCAGAACTTACCTCGCTCCTGAGAGAAACAGCTAGGAGCTCACTTTTTTTTTTCAGAGCGAAGCGAATGGCTGGAGAACTACAGAGTGCTCCATCTCCAGATCCCACGATGCTTAGCGTAGGTACGTATCTCGCAATTGGACGCCAGCGTCATCTGTAATCACAAAGGTATCGTAAACTCCAGCTCGTTTTGCTGTGGATATGCCGAACGCCTAAGGTGAGAAGATGCCCCTGAGTTTTAGTTACATGCTAAAAAATGCCTGCGCGTCTACTTACCCGCAAAACACTCAAAGAGCCGATCTCTGCGATCTACGAAATCAACTCAGCGAATGATGAGGCGCAACATCCGTTTAGACCTAGAGATGAAGTTTGCACTGTTGCATTACGATGGCTGCCAAGTTCGGAGAAACCAAATCCGGGAGAATTTGTAAGCCGAGGGGGGGAGGGGGGGCATTTGTTGTTTAAAAATAAATATTGATAACCAATTTACATGAAGCAACTTCATTACACTTATATCGCACTGCTCATGCTAGCGAGATACAGCTCTGCTGCAAAATATTAATTGTGTAGTTTTCCGACACCATAATAAATCGCCTGGCAAAAAATGAAAAAAACATATTTTGGAGGGTGTCTCTTTAAGTGCAGGGAGATATTTCTGTCAATCGTACAACCGTACAAATTGTTCAAAATTGGGGAGTGTTTCGGGTAATGCGGGAGACTTGGCAGGTATGCATTACGCAATGCAAAGCGCCATGCTTGCATCGCGTGATGCCACATGCAGGCTCAATTTTGAAGTCTAAACAGATGTTCCTCCTCAGCATTTGCTGAGCTGATTTCGTAGATCGCAGAGATTGGCTCTTCGAGTGTTTTTTGCGGGTAACTAGACGCAAAGTCATTTTTAGGAGAGTAGTGAGCAAAGGTAGATTCTCCTAAGAACACATACAGGACACACCACCCAATTACCAACAACAAAGTATACGTCATAAAAAAGGCAACTCAAGCGAAGCGGATGCCCTGCACCTTCGCCCTATCGAAAGCGTTCGTCGGTAAGCAGTTCCATTCAGCTAAACATTTCACAAATAGCAAGTTACAAAAATATATCTATGTTACTATGAAATGAAAAGATACATCTGTTCTGTCACAGTTTGCATACTCAACGTAATTGGAAATATAGCTGTGGAAAATATTAAACCCACTTGACGCAACATGACTCACCCCGCTATCCTGAAGTCCTCCATTGGCTATTGACGTGAGGTTGAAGCAGAGGACCCTCTGCATCCAGTGGCGGCCCTCCAGGTGATTCGGACGTGGCATGTAGTACGGCTCTGGGGGAGAACAGGGGCGTATATTAATTCAAGTCCGCAGTTCATTAGAATGTCTAATACGTTGTAGCACAGTGGTGAGTTGTGCAAGCTGGTGTTGCATTTTAAAAGGGTAAAAACAGCGTAAAAAGACACGGACAGGGAAGATGTACACACACGGAGCGCTGACTTTCAACTGTTTAATTTCTGAAAAAAGACGCCCACCGTCGTGACCACATACATCCAATCAAATTGCATCACGTACGTCACATCATATCAACTGACCATTGTGTCGAAAACTGCTGATGAACGCAAGTTCACAGTCAAATAAATAAATAGACGGAGAGCTGACACACCTATCGTCGTACTTAGAAATAAAAAAAACGCTTCCGCAGTCTCTCTAGTCATACTTTGACGATGCTTCGCCAGGATCTCAGTGTTGATTAAAATAGGAATGCACCCGCACCTATCACAGTGCACCGCTAAGTTTCCTGACGGTGATAACCTCACCGAGCACGCATGTTCCCGCAATCTGTCATTTACACAACGGCCTGCTTGGCCGATGTATACCTTCTTACACGTCAGCGGAATACAAGCGAGATTAGACAGAGGTGGGACCGATATCCCCGGTTGTGTTAAGCATCATAAGAACAAGTTTGTGCCTTGCGTAGGTGGAGTGATTTATTGTATTCCGCTGAAGTGTAAGAAGGTATATATCGGCCAAACAGGCCGTTGTGTAAACGACAGATTGCGGGTACATGCGTGCTCGGTGAAGTCATCACCGTCAGGAAACTTCGCGGTGCACTGCGATAGGTGCGGGTGCATTCCTGTTTTAATCAATACTGAGGTTCTGGCGAAGCATCGTGAAAAGATTACTAGAGAGATTGCGGAAGCGTTTTTTTTATTTCTAGGTACAAAAATAGGTGTGTCAGCTCGCCCTCTATTTGTTTATTTGACTTTGAACTTGCGTTCATCAGCAGTTTTCGACACAATGGTCAGTTGATATTGATGTGACGAACGTGATGTAATTTGATTGGATGTATGTGGGCACGACGGTGGGCGTCTTTTTTTCAGAAATTAAACAGTTGAAAGTCAGCGCTCCATGTGTGTACATCTTCCCTGCCCGTGTCTTTTTGCGCTGTTTTTACCCTTTTAAAATGCCTAACGCGTTCACACTTTCGAGGTTGGGGGCAAAAACGTCTGTCGTATAAGGCGAGCGAATGGGCAGTTTATTGTTGCTAAACGCTGCAAAACACAAAACGAGAAGGGAAAGATCACAAAACAGTCCCTCTTAATATAATTAAAAATTTTAGAGAAACCTTTATAATTCGGCTTACATAATACATAAAGCGAACCTCCAGGGCAGCTTAGAAATTGTCTGTCTCCTCTGTTCTCCCGGAAGGCTATAAAATTAATAAAAAACTAGAATTATTGAACTCCCAAGTAAAAAAGAATGTTTTGCCACTTAAAAGAGATGTTAATTTGTTAATTATGACCAACGATTACAAAGCAGACATCTGAAGTTGAATTCTTTCGTTGTAAAGAGAAAGTGAAAATCTAAATTTCGCAAATACTCTTAGGAAACAGGTCCTCATAGCTATATGGTATTTGGATGTAGGGCCGAACTACTACGGGTTTCTTTTCCTCCAACCTATCCTTGGTTTTGCCGCTGTGTAAACGTCTAGATGTCTAAACGAACTGAAAGGCAGCGGCAAAACCAAGGATAGGTGTGGAGGAAAGAAACCCGTAGTAGTCCTGCCCTACATCCACAACATCTCGCACAGGCTCAAAAAGGTCGCATGAGAACACGACGTCCGTGTAGAGTTATCCGCCCCTGCACTCGTCACCGGAAAACTCGTCACAGAAAAACTGGTTACACCGGCCCTCTCGTACGAGGTCCTTTCGTCACGAGAACACTCGTCAAGGAAGGCGATTCGTCACTGGAACAATGGTTGCAAGGTTGACCCCGTATCCAAAGAGAATATGTTTGACGCTTGTTCCACAGAAATGGACTAGGGTCAGTGTCCTTGCGTAGCAAACGTTTCTCCTTTATTATTTTCCCTTTCCCTTGTTTCACACAAAAGGAAAGGGTCCAATACCCCGTGTGTAACAAACGAAGCCCGCCCTGCACGCTTCGTTGGAAGGTTAAACCCGTATCAAAGAGAATATGTTTGACCTTGTTTCACAGAAATGGACTAGGGTTCAGTGTCCTCGCGTAGCAGACAGGTCAAGTACCCATGTGCATCAAACGAAGCCCGACCTGCGTTTCTTTTAGATTTGGAATGGGCATGCTTAGACTAATTTCGCTTGGTCTAACAAAAAAACTTCAGACGTATTATTATAAAAAAGCTGTACTCTACAAATTTCACGTCTCTGCTAGGGG
>JAZHYW010027188.1:0-19989 GCA_037355805.1 Ixodes ricinus | reverse complement strand
GCGGGAAGTAAGGCTTAGTCTTCCCTCCCGAAACGTGCAGGAGGAAGGTTTGGGCGAAACAGTCCAAAAACACGCCTACACCATGCACAAAAGGGTCAACAGGGTACGCTCACCGTGCCGAAAAGCCAGGTAGCGCGAAAAAGATCGGTTAGAAACCGAAGAAAAGGTCAGAAAGAGGGCCAAAAAGCAGCAGCTCAACGCGACGCAGCCACTTCGATCCAGTGTTGCCGCACTGCCACTTCGATTTCTCCCCCCTCGTCGAGAGTGGCAAAAATTCCCTTTTTTCCCACCACACCATTTTAGTAGCAGAAGTCGTTTTTAAGATACGCACGGACGTCCTCTCCAATGCGATAGACCACGGATTGCACAGTGGTGTGGTCTTGTTTACATCATGAAAACGAGCAGGCGATTTTAGTTTAGGCAACTGGTCTGCTTGCTTCTTCATTTAGTTCCCCGGTTCATTCAACCAGCGGGAAGCTAAGGGGAAGGGAGACCCAGTTTGCCGAATGTCAACTTCCACATTTCGTAATTTATGCTATGTAAACTTGTTCAAAACAAAACATAGGGGAGGTGTTGCTCTATCGAACATGCTTGGCGGCGTCAGTGCGTATCTTAAAAACGACTTCTGCTACTAAAATGGTGTGGTGGTGCAGAATTTTGCCTCTCGACGAGGGGAGAAATCGAAGTGGCAGTGCGGCAACACTGGATCGAAGTGGACTGCGTCGCGTCGAGCTCCCGCTTTTTGGCCCCTTTCTGACCTTTTCTTCGGTTTCTTCGAGCTTCTTCTTGCTACCTGTCTTTTCGGCACGGTGAGCGTATCCTGTGGACCCTTTTGTGCACGGTGTAGGCGTGTTTTTGGACTGTTTCGCCCAAACCTTCCTCCTGCACGTTGCGGGAGGGAGCTAAGCCTACTTCCCGCCGGGGAAGCATCGGCGGCGTGCGTGCGCTCCCCTCCGCCGGGTGCCTCATGGATACAGCTCCGATGAGTGATACTGCGAGCTCTGAGATCACCAAGAGCCAGCCTACCGATGAAGGATGGACGACGATCGTCCGCGGTAATATTAACCGCACCGTTAAAGAATCCATGGCGGCCCGGGCTGCGAAGAACGAAGCCGCCGTACCGAAGAAACAGGATGGCGACGCTGCCTCGGCTCCTGCCGTCAAGAAGCGGCCCACCGCAGCCAAGAGACGGAAGGGTAAGAGGACGATCCCTCTTCCTCCTCTTCCTATGGGGTATAAAGTCACGTTCCGACCCCGGGGACTCGACTTTGCCCAAGTTTCGGCAGCCGACGTCCTGTCAGCAGTTGTCTCGCAGCTCGGCCTGTCGCCGCGCGAAGTCTGCTCCCTCGACAAGTTCCGCATCAACCCGCGCAGTAACACGATTACGGTCAGCACGCCGGACGAGGACAGGCAGCTAGCCTATCTGCAAATTCGGTCACTGGTGATCGGTGGTAAGACGCACGAGGTCACGACTCACATGGCCACTCCAAGCGACTCGACGCGAATAGTCGTACCGAAGGCCCTCTCCTTCGAAGGAACCGAGGATGCGGAAGACATCCTGCTCAGCTGCATAGAGCAGAACCCGCAATGGCAGGTACTCGCAGCACGACGCATGGGCAAGTCACGAGCGCTACTGGTTACCATACGAGGCAAGAGGATCCCGACATACTTCTACTTCAATGGGTTCACTCTCTCCTGTTTCCCGTACAGAGATAGAATCGAAGCGTGCATCAACTGTAGACGAACTGGTCACCAGGCCGACGTGTGTCCCATGCCACCCCAGAGCAGGTGCCACCGCTGCGGAGCCCAACACCCGTCGCAAAACGAAGATGGCTCGCACTACGAGTGCCAGCCCCTGTGCGCCATCTGCGGGGGCAGGCACATCACGGCCTCCAAAGAATGCTCACATCGCTATGTTCGCCGCCCTGAGGGTCGCGGACCGGCGCCGACGGAACCTGAGAAGCAACGACGGCGGTCCCGCAGGTCCCGCTCGCGAGACAGCAATGGCGGACAGCGAGGTTCCCGAGCACGCAGCCGCTCGGTCTCTTTCCCTCCCCTGGAGGGCAGAGGCCGAAGCGCTTCCAGGAATCGAAGTGTCTCGAAGAATCGCAAGCCCAAGGAAGACAGGACGGCGTGGGCGTCTGCATCTGCGGCCGGTGCTGAGTCCGCGCTGGTCATGGAACTAAGACGGCAGATCTCCGACCTTCAACGACAACTAATGGGAGCGTGCGTCTCCAAACCGACCACTTCAGCGCAAACCACGCTTCTGCGGCCTCCGCCTCCAGCGCCACCCGCGACCAACATCCAGGATACGCCGCTTAACCCCGAAACGTCACCTGTCCACGTAGTACCGGAACCGCTTTCGGAACCGGGGCCGGTACCGGAAAAGAAACCTCGCAAGCGCCAGGCTACCAAGGCTGCACCACCTCCACTAACAGAGAGAGACGTCGAAATAGACGATGACACCTGCAGCGTGGTCAGCTCTGCGACTGTCCTCGCCCTCGAACAGCGACTGGAAGCTCGTCAGGAAGCATTCACACAACGCATGGAATCCCGGCAGACCGCTCTCGAACAGGCGATCGAGGAAATCCGGCACACCCAGCAGCAGATGCAGCAACAGATGCTCCAAATGCAACAGCAGATACCACAGATCCTGCAAGCACTCCCGCTTATCCAGGAACAGCTACGCAAACTCCAGCTCCAACATGGCTAGACGCCGGCAACGGCAGCAGCAACCCCTGCGAGTGTGGCAGTGGAACTGCAGGGGTCTCGGTCGCAAGAGGGGAAACCTGCAGCTCCATATTCGCAACGCCGAGCACATGCCTGATGTTCTCGCCTTCCAAGAATCGCACGATGGCGTCCATTTGTCGGGTTACGTTCGCTTCGAGGTCCCCGTCGAGGCAGCAGTGAGAGGGCCACGCGCATCGAAACCTGTTCATACTTTCGTCCGAAGAGGCATACCCACGATCCAACACGAACCCGTAGTTGACAACGTGCCGCACATCCTGCTCGAACTTCTGCCCAGACGCAAGGAGCAGCGCCGCGTCTTTCTACTCAACGTTTACAGCCCCCGAAGGATCAATCGAAGGCCGCGGCTATAATCCTCGCAGAAGTTCTCCGCGTCGCCAAAGACACCCCCTGCTCGTCGTGGGCGACTTCAATGCCAACCACGCTGAATGGGGGCACCTGCACACTCTACCTAAGGCCGTGTCCATCCAGGAGTGTGTAGACGAGCACGACTACACCATCTTGAATGATTTCCGCTATCCCACCTGCATTGGGAACAGCGTCTCCAGAAATACGTCGCCGGACCTCTCCATGACGAGAAAGATTGGTGAAGTGTCGTGGACGAACACCGGGGTTTCCCTCGGCAGCGACCACTACGTGCTCGAGATGCTCGTGCCGGTCGAGGGAATCTCGGCCCCCGCAAAACGCAAAGTCCTGGTCACGGATTGGGACGCTTTTCGCCGCAACAGGAATGCGTCGGCTCCGACCACCATCGAAGACCTCCGCGGTTGGACCGACGACCTACTATCCAGCGCGGAGTTGGTGACCGTCGAGAGCGACGCCTCCTCGACCTCGGGAGTCAGCGACTCCAAACTCTGGCACATGTGGCAAGCTCACCGCAGTCTTCAAGCCAGATGGCAAGCACAGGCGAGAAGAAACGGAAAGCTCCGCAGGCGCATAGCTCGGCTTGAAAGAGACATCGAGATTTATGCGGACCAGCTAGATCGGCAGCAGTGGGGACAGGTGTGTGACGGACTCAACGGCAACCTCCATCGCAAGGACACTTGGTCGCTGCTCAGACACTTGATGGATCCCACGACCACCAAAACGGCGCAGCGGACCGACCTCTCCAAGGTCCTTCACTCACACGGGGGCAGTACGGCGGACCTCATGGAGGAACTCCGTAACACCTACCTTCCTGTTTCCACAGAGAACGAAGAGGCCTTCCTCTCGTACACCGGGTCACCAAACCCCGAGCTCGACGATGACATAATCGAGGCCGAGGTTCGGAGCGCGATGGAACAACTGCGCGCGAAATCGGCGCCGGGCTCCGACAGGATTACGAACAAGATGCTCCGGAACTTGGACGACCGTTCGGTGACGGCCCTAACGGCCCTCTTCAACGAGGTGTGGCGAACGGGATCGGTGCCCCCTACGTGGAAGCACGCCGTCGTCGCTTTCATTCCGAAGCCCGGAAAAGAGCTTTCGGTCTCCAATCTCAGGCCGATTTCTCTTACGTCTTGCCTGGGCAAGTTGCTCGAGCACGTCATTCTCAACAGACTTCAAGCCTACGTGGAAGACCGCGACCTTCTACCGCACACCTCGTTCGGTTTTCGAGCGCACCTCTCTACCCAGGACGTGTTCCTGCAACTCTCACAGGACATCGTCGAGAAGAAGAGGGGAATGCAAGCCTTGCTGGCCCTCGACCTCCAGAAAGCGTTTGACAACGTGAAGCACGAAGCCATTCTCAGCCAGATTTCTCGCCTGCACCTCGGGCTCCGCACCTTTGCGTACGTGAAGTCCTTTCTCACGGGACGCACTGCAGAGATTCGCCTGGGAGAGGACGTCTCGCCGACCTTTCGAGCCTGCGTGGGACGAGGTACGCCCCAAGGGGCAGTACTCTCGCCCCTCTTGTTCAACTTCGCAATGATGGACCTGCCAGAAAAGCTGACCGTTATCCCCGGCCTACATCATTCGCTCTACGCAGATGACGTTACTCTTTGGACTGAGGGCCACGTATTACAAGTGCAAAGCGCGCTCCAGACGGCCGCTGATGTCGTAGTGGACCATGCCAGATCCGTCGGCCTCGAGTGCTCCCATGCCAAGTCGGAACTCCTTGTGAAGAGGGGCTACCACGAGCGCATTTTCCAGGACGAAGTTCAAGTTCTGGTCAACGGCAATCGCATCTCTGAAAGCGACTCGGTCAGAGTTCTCGGCATGCACCTCAGAAAGGATCTGTCAAACGCAGACGCCATTCTTCGAATTGGCAAGACGGCCAAGAGCACGGCGCGTCTCATTAGACGCATCGCCAACAAGCGAGGCGGGGTCAAGGAGGGCGACGTTTGCCGCATAGTGCACGCGTTTGTCGTCAGCCGCGTCCTCTACACGGTACCCTACATGCGACTCACGACAACCGACAAGAAGAAGCTCGATTCCATCATAAGACAAGTGTACAAGTTGGCCCTCGGACTCCCAATGGCCACGTCTACGGACCGCCTCATGCAACTTGGAATACACAACACGGTGTCCGAACTCGTCGAGGCGCACCGGAGCTCTCAAATCGTGCGTCTCTCCAAGACGCCCACCGGGCGCGCCGTCCTGGACAGGCTGGGGATCGAGCCGGAACCTTTGCAAGAGGCCCCGGTCGACGTTCCGAAGACGATTAGGAAAATGTTGGAAGTCCGCCCGGTACCGCGGAATATGCACCCTCAACATCACGAGGAGCGGAGAAAGGCGAGAGCTGAAGCCCTCAACAAGCAGCATCGTAACAACTCCGGCGTCCTTCACGTGGACGCTGCACCGTATCCGGGCGGCGCATCTCGTAACGCCTGTTTCGCGATCGCCGTGGTAAACAGCGACGGATCCACGGTCGCCCAGGCCTCCGTGACCACCAAAGCCACTGCAGTGGCGGAAGAGGCGGCCGTTGCACTGGCCCTGGTCCACGCGGGCCCCCTCTCAACGACGATCACCAGCGACTCCAAGACGGCAGTCCGCAACTTCGCCAGAGGCAGGGTGTGCGCGGTAACAGAACGCATCCTTCGATCCTTCAAGCCCGGCTCCGACCGCACCAGACACCGTCTGGTGTGGGTCCCCGCTCACTCGACTCACGAGGGGAACAAAACGGCACACGCAACGGCAACTCGAGCAACTTCCCTCCGAATGCCGGCCGGCACGCTGCCAAGTTCCCTTAGCGGCGTCGACGAGGCGGCGTCCCACCACCTTTCGATGTCCAAGGACTGCCTGACGGTGTTTCAAGAGATCTTGCAACACTACCGCTTAGAGCGCAGAGTGTATCCACCACCCGACAAAAGTCTCACCAAGTTCCAGGCCCTGAGGTGGAGACAGCTGCAGACAAATACCCTCCCCTGCCCGGCCTTTCTGCGGCATATCTATCCCACCGTCTTCGACGGGAGGTGCGCCCGCTGCCCGCCACCAGACCCCGCCGACGGGGGACTAGCCCGACCAAGGCCACCATCGCACACTTGTTTTGGGAATGTCCCTTCGACCCTCCCTCACCTACTCTACGGGACTTCGTCGCCCACCTTCGAGAAGGAGAAGAGGACCCGCTGGATCCCCCTTGGACCGTGCTTCTCCGAAGCTCGGACCCACACATCCAAGCCGAAGTGGTCTCCCGAGCGGATAAGATAGCGACGGAAATCACGAAGACCCTACAAAAAGCGAACGAGCGTCCGACGTTCGACTTGGCGTGAACATCCGTGCATGTGCATCCCTTCCAGAACTGAGAAAAGCCGCCTCGCATACATTCCTTCCTTTTTCAGGTACACAATTTTTTTAGGATGCCGCGCTAGGTGAACCTCTATCCCGCGGCTTCTAGTTGTGGTGTTACAATAAAATTGTCTCTCCCTCTATACGGCCAGAAATCTAACGCCCGAGCAGAACAGGATTCGCGAGGAACATTCGTTTCTTACATATTGTTGCGTGATCAAAATCGAAACATAACTTTCATGACATTATGGCGCTTAAGACGAGGACAAAAGGGAGACTAGACTAGACTAGTTCCCCTTTTGTCCTCGTCTTAAGCGCCATCATGTCGTCAAATTCCCAGTACCAACAAGCCCAACAATCTGCAATGATAACTTTCACCATTATTTTCAAACACGAAGAGTTACTAAATGTAACTTTTACGCGCGTATTGAAGCCGCTTCTTGTTTCCACCGCTAGGGGTATGTGTACGACTTCTGGATGGTCAAGACAGCATGTCAGGCCCTGAATCTGCGTCGGTGCACGCCCTGGTTCTTGTCGCTTCTCCCATTGACCACATTCTTTCGATATACGGTTCTTGGGCGGAGCATCTACTCGAATTGTTATCCTGCCACTGACTATATTGATATGGATGACAGGCACGTTTCTTTGTCCGACATGATGATTGAATCGCTGGTACCAAGCCTTCGTCGGTTGCTAAGTTAACGTAAATCAGAGCATATTAAAGTATTTGGTTCGACTGCTAAAGTGAAAAGGTCCGGGCTTTGTGGGATGAGCATTCCCTGCCATTCTTAATCGTCGACTAACCAAAGGCACATCTCGTTTTCCTCTCCCCATTGCCTACTACATTGCCTACCGCGTTGCGAATTCCCGAGGCATGTCCAAACATTGTGCTGCATTCCTTTCAGTACAAAAATACATTCTAGAACTTCTGTACACTCACATTGTGTTGCAGGTGAAGAAAGAAGGACAAGCACTTCTTGCAAGTCCTTCACTCTTCCCACTTGCACCCTAAAAAAATGGTCGTAAAATACCTTTTAGGGGTTCTTCGGTTTGCACCGTGAAAAGTTTTTCAGCTCATCCTTAAAGGGTGCTTCGTGAAAAACCTATCAAGGTTGTTTTAAGATCTTATTTTGATGCAAGAAAGTTCATCGTATCCAGTTGTCTTTCTAGTGCAGTAGGGGCGATAGTGATTGAAGCAAAATTGTTTTAAGAGCTTTAAGAGGTCTTGGGGCTTGGAAGTACTTTCAAGAACCGATTTATTTTTGAATGTGAGCAAGCGAACACTGTATACCAGGCGAGAAAGGAGGAGCCTCCCTCCTCTTGTCCGTTAAATGGAAAGAGCGGAGGTCTTTGCGCGTAGGAGCCTGTCCCGCATTTCGTAACCTGTAACATTAACTACTATGACTTGTGAGCTGAATGGTGTCTTTTGCACATGCTACTGTGTAGTACTTTGACCAGAAAAGACCGTAATTCTCAAAGGGGTCTTTTTTGAGGCAAACAATTGAGCTGCGACACTGGGCGAAGATTAAACATTGCCTGGATAACCGTGATTGCGAGGCTTTATACTGCATTCACACTGGGTTTCGAATGCGCTCGTTTTCATCATCAGATGCACGTGAAACGGCGCTGAATTTTTAAGCAACCGCGTTCGCAACCACTCCGCGAATGTGGTTAAACCACCAGTGTGAATGAGGCATTGCAGAGTTTTAGTGTGTTGTACGCTACAGAAAGCGGGCCCATCGGGAGCGTGATCAATCCATGCTTCGAAGTGACGGCATGAGCTCCCGCTAGCAAAACGGAGCTCTAGCGTGCGAACTACTCAAAGGACCTTTTGTTTCACTGACCTGATAAAGCCGAAAGGGAGGACTTGCAGTTGACTCAGCGCGAGCTTAAAAGCTTCGATAAATCATCTTGTGATCCTAGAGACTGCACGCGCAGCCAAACTACGCCAAAAAGAAATAGGCGCATGTCGGAGGCCGTGCATTCAAAAGAGACAGACGAGCTACCGGTACTACCGTTCTTTCCTTAAAAGTGACTATAGGCCAACGCGCTGTTTATGAGCAAGCCCTCGGGAGTTGTGCGCACTGCGCCTGCGCAGAAACCAGGTTCGCTTGAAGTGTACCGTCTGTGAATGTGCCCTGCCAATAGCAGCTACAACGCAGCGGCGTGACGTCAGCGCCGCGTTTTAGTGTATACAAGGCTATGCAGCTGCGCTGCCTGGACCGCGTCTTTGACACAGGAAAGTCCTGTCTTATCCTTCCCATACGACGAAAAGGGGTCCCGAAGTGGCAACAAGGGCTGTCACAAAAACCGGCCTCTCGTACTGTTGGATGTCAGGAGCCTGCCGTTTGGAAGTCACGGTTCAGAGAACCACCTGACAAAACACCCCGTTGCCTGCTTACCTTTAAAGCTAATCCCATGCAGATAGGTTAATCCTCTCTCGCCTCTGGATTGTTCAATTCCATAGTCTTCGAAATGGCAATGACAATTTCCCCTTGGTATACCTATAAGATTTAAAGACCAATATGCTGGAATGTTTTTTTCTCGGGGTACGCATAGGTCCCAGAAATTAGTTCGTCCGTCCGTCATGGCGATTCCCGGTAAATGCAACCGGGCAATTGACGTCACATCGGTGTGAATTTGTGGTGTAACGTCATCTCATGACGTCATTTGACGTGGTCACCTAACGTGAAACTGTGTTGCCAAGTCGTACAACTACGAGGTAGATACACATCACGTGCTGCCAATTGTTGTGCTAAATTTAGCGGAGAAACGATTAAACAGTACGAAGCTTTCGAAGGCCATTTTTTCCCACCCTTACCGTTTTTTTCCACCACTATGTTCTTCCCAACAGAGACGCCGTACTGGGAATGCGCGCCGTTAGCATTAAAGTATGTTCTATTTCACTCCCCAGAGCGACAATTTATTAGAGATCACGCTATTTTTTCCACGCCGATCTGATCTTCAAGGGTCAGAAGATCAGCAAATTTCGTAATCACGGACTTGCCGTTTTCAGGGGTTTTGTCGAGTCGTGCAACATGTTTTCACTTCTGCCCCAGGGTGACTCCGGAGGCCCTCTTCAATGCTCGAGGTCGGACGGCCGTTACGTCCTCGCAGGGTGCACCTCTTGGGGTACAGTATGTGCACAGGCAAAGCAGCCAAGCGTCTTTGCCAGGGTATCGACACAACTGGACTGGATCGCCAGCGTCGCTGGAACAACACCATGAGTCCCCGGTAGTCTTCTGGCCACCATGCGTCGCATTAATAAACCCCTGCAACCATGGTCCCGACCTTGTTTTATTGACCTCTTTTAACGTGAATATTTGCGAAAGTAGTTGGAGCCTCATGGTTGCAAGATCCTGTAATCAATAGGTAGTATGGAACACAAAATGGGAAGAAACTCTGCTAATGTACGTAAACTAGGTTACGTAATCGGAATCTGCAGGCTAATGGCACACAATGAGACGCTGTCCTTCTTGATTACTCGTTGTTTACTGCTGTCTCTTGTCCCGTAGCTTTGTTTGCCATCCATATATTTTTAGTATAAACCAGAATTGTAACGTAACCAAAACCACATAGCATGCGCGTCCGTGCACTACGTGGCACGGCATTTGATCTGACATCATGTGACTTTACGGTCATCGTTACTAAATTACCTCAGTCGTAGAACTCGTGTAAGGAGGAGGGGGCGCCCCTCGTTCCTCCTCTCTCACTCACTTCAGTGAGCCTCCCGTCGTATGAGACGTCATCTAAATTTTTGCTTCAAAGCTGCGTGTATTTTTGAGCATGGTTGAATTCCATCTGGGTGTCTGTGCATCGAAACGATTGTGGGTGTTTTCAGATAAGCTCGGCCGACTTGTCCGGTGACCATTTTTAACTGTTACGCAAAAAATGAAAGAGGTTTACAATTTTCTGTAATGCCAAATTAGAGCGCAGCTCTTGAGGAGGAGGCGGGGAGCGTACGGAGGGGAAGTGTATGCCGCTCCTCCCCTTCCTTCCCCTCCTCCTTCTTTCCTGCTTCCCTCCCTTTAGCGAATGATTTTCGCCAAATTTCCCGCTAAATTTAGCGAAAATTACCCCGCTAAGTCTAGCAGGGAAAGTTTAGCCGCTAAATTTAGCGGGAAAAATTTGCTCGCTAAATTTAACGGGTTACATTTTCCCGCTAAATTTAGCGAGGAAACTGAGTATGTGCTCAGCTCACGTGACGTCAGTTTCCACGCTAAATATAGCGGGGAAATTGTCACGTCCCATAATGCAACGCTCACGGTCACGCCGATGCCGTCGACGACGCCTCTAAACCCGGAAACCGTCGCCAAAGAGCTGCGCTCTAAAATATATTATGTAGACTCAACATCAACACCCATGAAAACAAAAACAAAATCTGTTGTCCGGAAAACAAATGTTTGTCTCTGCGGAGAAGGAAGAATAAACTTAATAAAATGAGCCTTAGGTGCTGGATGTCTAGGCACCTGCCTGGTGGGGGTTTCTTTTCCGGGATACCTTGACATGTGTTGGCTAACCGGACCCTCTCCACCAGGGTACGTTGAGAGGAGAGGTCGGAGCTGGTCAGCTGTGCCGCCCACTTCTCGTATCTGGGTTGGGGATTAGGAGTAAGGGACGGGGTTAGTTGACACTCCCATACCGGTTGGTATAGGATGCCTCGGTGAGGCGGCATTTGTAAGAGTGCAGGGTAGAGTGTGGGGTACATGACAAGGAGTAAATTATTGTAGGTCTAAGAGTTAGTTTGTAGTTGTCGGAACACGGTTACTTAGGCTCTTGATAGGAGCGGGTGGGATGCCAGATATTGTTGGCGCTTGGGTCGGTAGTGGGCGAGAATATTGCCGTATTTTTGGAGAGGTGTGGGCTCAAGGGTGTCTTTAGCTTGGAAGTCTGCTCCTTCTTGGGAAACGGCCCGGAGTGTATGGGCACGGGCAGCGGCGTGAGCCGCCTCCTTCCCTTCGAGAGATTCGTCTCCAGGGGACCATACAATGTGTAATTCTGGAAGGTGCCTCACTTGTTGTAGGATTGTCAATGCTGGTTGTGATGTCCGTCTGATGAGGAAGTATTCGGTGAGAGACTCGATGCATCAGGGGCATGCGTTGTGTGAGAGTACGTTGTAGTGGGAAGGATTGTTTGGGTTCCCGATCTGTCTTTAGCTATGGTTAGCCCCAGAATTAGGAGGTGGAGGGATGTTGGGGACGGGTTGCACTAATTGATGCTTAGTTTCGGATCCGGGAGGGAGTTGGCACGCTTTTTAGGTGTTCGTTTGCATAAGTGTAAGTAAGGCGGATTTCTCGAGGGCACCATTTCAGCCCCAGGCTTGCAGGTATTGCTGTGCTTCTTGGTTGGCAGTTTGGATGGAGTCTTGTTGGTCACCTATGGAGCTCCGTAGGGGTCCAGGCTGGGCGGTCATCCACATATATGACGCGTCGGGGGCTGTGGATCGTTTGTAGTAGAGGAGGTAGGTTTTTCATGAGGATGTTGAAGAGTAGTGGAGATATCACTGATCCTTGTGGGATTCCTTTAGGTATAGTTTGGAAGGTGTCGAAACGGAGGTGTCCGACACCCACTATTGCAGTGCGGTTGGTTAGGAAAGGGACAATGTAGTTGTAGAGACGTTGGCCGCAGTTAGTCAAGGCGAGACCTTGAAGGATTGTTTGGTGCGTTATGTAGTTGAAAGCTCCTTTGATGTGTAGTGCTAGGATTGAAAATTTGTGGTGATTTGTTAATTTGTCTATCATGTCTTCTTTCAGTTGAAGTAGAACATCTTGGGTTTAGAGATGTGGGCGAATGCATACATCGATATACGAGAACTAACCGTTGTCCTCGATGTGGGGTCGAAAGTCGGTTGTCGACCATGTGTTCTAGGAGTTTTCCCACGCTGATGTGAGGGCGATGGTTCGATAGATGTTTTGGAGTTTAGAGGTTTTCCCGGTTTAGGCATGAGAGTGGTATCCTCATGTTTCCATCGAGGGCGGGGTGTTTGAGGAACCAACATTTACAGTGATTGTTGATATATTGTAGTTGGTTTTCAAGGGCTGTTGGGTCGAGGTTTCGAAGTAGTTTGTTTAGAATTATGTAATTTCACGGCTGCGGTGTTCCTTCTGATGTTGTGCACTGTGGCTTCCATTTCGGAGATGGAGAAAGATTCATTTATTTCTTCATTGAGGGTACTGGTGTATTGCGGAGAACTTCTGGCACGCCTGAGAATGTTGCTTGAGGGGGTGGTTTGGCTCTCGTATGAGGCCTTTCTCAGTGCCTGGGTGGTTGTGTAAAAGTCTTTAAAGTTGTTGAGCCGTAGATGATTTAGGATAATTTGTTCACATAAGGGAGAGGAGCAGGAGCCAGTTACGACGAGCTGCCAGTGTTTCTGAGAGTTTATTGCAGAACTGCCCTAATGAAAAATACACCATGCAATCCTGGTGTGACATCAGAGAATCCTGGTGTGACATCAGAATATGTGTGTGCCCACCAGCAATGCTGGTGTGTCAAGCTCACCAGCCTGGTGTGCCCACCAGGAATGCTAGTGTACCCGTACATCAGCTTGGTCCGTACACCAAGAGAATCTGGTGTCACACCACAAGGGCTCATGTGCCCACCAGGCAGCCTGGTGAGCACACCACGCAGTTTGATGTGACACCAGAGTTGTGTTTTTGTTGACTTTTTCCCCTCGTCCGCGAGCGTGTTTTCTTTTAGTTTGTGTGCCGCCCCTTCCCTTGACGTGGTGCCTTGTTTCCTCCCGTCTTGGTGGCCGCCGGAGACCCTCGCGGCGGGCTCCTTTGTGCCCAAGAAGTGTCCCCTTTGTGCCCAGCACTTTCCCGGGCTGCCTTAAGAGGGCGCGGTACCTCGATTTATTCGTCCGTTTCAGACACCAGATGGCGCGCGGTGCGCGACGTGGTTGGACGCGTGAATTCTAGATGGCGCCAGTATCGAAGCGTGAAAAGGCCCGCGTTGGCCGCTGCGTGAAATAGATCCGCGAAATGTGTCGTGTGACGCTGTTCTCCGGCGGAGGAAGTTTCTCCCTCCCTCCCTCGCGCGCGCTTGGTATGTCTCTTGTCAGTCAGCTCAGTGTGGCCGAGTCCGGCCTCTGCGCTGTGTGATGCAGTGCGTGGCGCTCGTTTCTGTTCGGAGGTGGGAATAAAAATGTCGGTTCCCTTGTTTACGACGCTCGTTTTTATAACTTGGGTTTTTATTTCAAGTGACGTACAGTACCGCCTTTTCGAAATCGTATACTTTGCGGTGAGCGATTGAGGGTCATGTTAGCATTCTATTTTGGTCAGCACTACACGTTGAATGAAGACCTTGGGCGGCGACATAAACATGTGTTGCTCCCCAAATTGTGTCCAAGCTGCGCAGTGACAAATGGAAATGATATTGAAGGCGTGCGACCGTCGGTTGGTAATTGCGTCCGTTAGATTCACCTATTCAGTCTAACCATTTTTGCCAATGTCTTATCTGTTTCGACAAATGACATGGTCGAGTCTATTGATAACCATAGGTAGACTGCACCTACGGAGTGTGCGGGCTTCAGATAAATTTGCTTCGTTTGTGTGAATTAATAACTGTTTTCTCTTTTCCGTACTCGGTGATATGCAAAAATCGCTGAGATGTTATGGTAGCGTTGTGTGGCGGCGTTTTGCACGCTGACTCGGTATTGCATTCTCTGTGCACAGTACGTGTTCAAATGGATTGTGTCCAATTGTATTTCCGATCGATATGATAGATTTACTTTGCTACAATGTTAATTATATTTTCCCGATTTAAACTGGTCCGTCCCTGGTCTGAGCCTAAGTTCAAAATCGAGAGTGCAGACGGACTTGGCGCCGTAACAGCCGTAATGCACAGAAAGAAATTAGTACAATGAAAGAAAAACAAAAGGATACGAGGCGGCTCGGTGTTATAGAAGTTATGAGTGTACAAACGATGCCATCGTACGTTTTCTTTTTCTTTCTTTTTTTAACGTTCTGCATCGTTGTGAAACGCTCAAGGTACCAGCTAAGACAACGAGCTGGCGTGAAATTTCATCGAGCGGAAAACGAGCGTCACTTGCGCCATGTGCTTTCATTTCGATATGGCGCAAAATGTGCGCGAGATGGTAGCAGATAAGGGAGCAAAATTTAGATGTTGGGTCTGGAAAACCGCCAGACTCAGCCGTGTTAGGGCCATCTCTCGCGAGTCAATACGTCAAAGGTACTGCGCGTCGAACTGTACGTGTGAGTTATCCATTTGAGCGAAACCTTGATTTCGCAAAACTATTGTGCGTTAGAAATATGCATCGTGTTAATCAGCTATATTGGCTGATTAATTGATCTCACTAGCTCCGCGCAGTACTTGGAAGCCACGAGCGAGAAATAAATGAAAGTTGCTTTTGTAGGACAATCCAGGGAGACCCATAAAAGAGAGTCCCGAAAAGAAGAGAGCTTCCCTTCTCTTCAAGTGTTGGGTTACGCTCTCAATCCTGCACCTTTGGTAACACTGCGCGCACCCGAAATCGCCTTCTTCACGGAAAAACACGGTGACCTTCAGAATCCAGGAGTGCTACGCGAAAGCGAGCGACATGTCACAGGAACGAAGCCGAGGTTTCACGGGCTTTGAAAATGCTCCTGACCGCAAAAACAACAAACCTTTTTTCTTTTTTGTCAGAGCACAATTTTTTTATTCTTTTTTTTCGTCCACCTTGATACCGCATTGACGCAAGCACTAACATAAGCAAAAATAGTACGCATACAACGACAACGCACCCACTGGGGACCTGAGTCAAGACAAGTATTACCAACTACTAAAAGGAAAAAAAAAAGATATTAGTACGCATATGTAAACAGAGCGCATCCATCGAAAAGCCACAAAGGAGGAAGACAATCAAAGCCTAAACACCCCCCCCCCTCTTTTTTTTTTCCCGCCCTAAAAAAAGGAAAAAAAGAAAGGTTTTTCGAGGATCGCGGTCGCCAAAGCCTTGGAAGGGCATGCGATTGTAGCACGTTTGTCCCGCGGCAGTTCCCTCTCTCAATCGCCACGGTCCGTGTCTCCCAAGTACCAAAGCTTCCAGACGGAGAGGGGCCCGCAGATTGGGGGTGCCCCAAACAAAGGCACACTACTTGGGCGTGAAGCGCGTTCTCTTCTTTTTTTTTTTTTTTTTTGGGGGGGGGGGTTGTTTTGTTTTTTTTAGCTTGGGGAAAAGGGCTAAAAGCTATTTTCGTTTCTCTCTCTTTTTTTCTTCTTGTGGGTGCGTGTGGGTTCATAGAACAACTTCTTCCAGCATAAAAATTAAAAAAAAAACACACGAGAAGAATGAGTATAAGAAAATTAGTCGACAACTTGGACTCCGTTCTCTCATTCTTGCGGAGAAATCCCTTTTGCAGGAATACACTATTGTTTCGCCAAAAGTCACAAGTTGCAGATGTCTTACAACGCGCGCTCGCACACATCGCTTGCCTAAACAGCCGCAGTCGTCATATGAGTTCCCCATTAGAGGGGGCAGACTCTCGTGTTAGTCATTGATGACAACGCGCCCTCGTTAGAAAAAATCGTTTTACTATAAAGTTCACAATCTGCGCCCGTCCGGCCCAATTCGGCAAGTTGGGGTACGCTCACTGCAGATGTACAACGAAAGGGGGCCCACTCGCAGCTGCCCCTATCTACAGATCTCACCTCTCCCTGAACTCGTCACTTCGGCGAGGGCAGCTGATCAGGGAATGTTTAGACTTGGGATAAACTGTTCCAAGGTTCCGCACAGGGACGGCCCTACAAATACTTGCATGGCAGACAGGCCAAACGCCCCCCCCCCCCCCTTTTTTTCATCTTCCTTTTTTTTTTGAACCTATATTCGCTCTTTCCTATTTTTGAGTATACGTGTCATTGGAATGGTTTTCTATCCTAGCAATCGTCACACAGCAAAACCTAACTAAGTCAAAAACCGGGTCCACTTTCGTGGGCACGTAAGCAATAGCACGTGTCCCAATCCGATGTTCTTTCAAGCGTTTCGGCTGGGTGTAGTGCGTATAAACGTAAGGAGATGAGACGTCATTTCCCCATAACTTGGCAAACGAAGAAAACTACAGCTTCCGTGAACCAGTGAGTGTTGGAGCGAGGCACGTGACAACGTACGGGGGTGGGTACGGTTCCTAAAAATAGCTGTCACGTGCTTTGCTCCGCGACTGATTCCCTCACAGCAGCTCTGACCTTTGAAGTTTGCCCAGTATGGTGAAACGGAGTACAGACAAAACAAACAGGAAACGAGCTGCCAGCATACGCTAGTCATACTTCCAACAAAAAGGATTAGTTTCTGCCCTAGTTGGGCGACATTTATCGTGAATCTTTAGAGCTGCGAAGCTGTAAGTAACGCGTACTCAATATTCTTTTTTTTTTTTGCGAGTTTGTGATTTTTACAATGCCCTGCAACCAAAAAAGATTAAAAAAAACCGGCGTTTTCTCGAAATGGTGAAGTCATTCCCAGGGGTTTAAAAGAACTCGTAAAGAAAACCCCGCAGCTGCGCATGCGCGCCGCCAGCCTTGTCTGCATAGTTCAAGGTCTTGTGGCCGATTACGGAGCTCTATGCGGGTGCTTAGCGTGCCGCGGAAACGGTCTACTGAAACTCCCCAATGTGCGAAAGGAAACGGTGCGATCGATGCTGCAGAGCATTTTTTTTTGTGGACATAAAAAAAAGGATTTGTCTTCACTTCGCACTGCACCTTTTAGCACGGAAGTTCCTATTCAATTATGATGTCTTTACTTACTTAAAAAAATAGTTATTTATATTACCGAATTACAAAAACATCGAAATTGCGTAATTGCTCTCAGTACTTGCATCGATTTTTGCTTGCATAGTGAGTAAGATCAGTTTAAAACATCCCCAAAACGAAAAGGCGGTATGTGCATTTTCTGAGGTGTTACTTTCTTAGCGGTCTAACTTTTAGGAAGTGCTATTTTCATGCGTCTGCACTCGTTGTTTTGAGCTGCAGGGCATTTTAAAGTGGAAATCAAGAAGAAAATAAAACAGCATGATCCCCTTAGCTTTTCTAAACCAGATTAGCAGCACCTTCTGGCAACAATGTGCCTTTGGCGGTTTCATCCACTGTCGGGCGTGAGAGACAGAGCTTGCGTACTGTCTCGGGAGCTAAAACAAAATATCTTGCGACACAAACCAAATGTTCTAAAAAAAAAAAAATTAAACGATTTATGCATGAGTTGTTGAGTCAGGCCAGGATTCCAGATCAAAATATTCAACGAACAAACAAAGCGTAATTTCCAACGAGTTAGAACGTCCAATGGTGGACATTTTGACTCGAAGGACATTTCGAATCGCTATGGCTAGAGTGTCCCCAAGGTCACGTGGCACCCACAATAAAAATATGCTGTAATATTCTGATAGCGGCATTCTATAAAAGCACTAAACATGCGACAAAAGGAGCGAAGAGTTAGCTAAAACGGGATAGCAGCGTTAGTGGCGTTCAAACGTACGAAAACAAACAAACATGAAATAAGAAAATGAGCTTTATTTGTTGTTTTTGTTCGCAAATATTTACAAATTTAAGTCTTTTTAAACACGGGAATATTGCTAACATCTGAGAGAACCTCAGCCTCCGATAGCCAGGTCAGTGAACCTAGCGACATTGGAATTTTTCCTATAAGTATAACCAATGACACCCACGGGAACCGTCATAACAACAAATAAAAAAAAATCATTGACAAGCTTTTAAAAAAAAATTTAACTAAAGTTTTAATGTTTTTTTAGATAGTTTTCGTTCGCTTTGCACAATATTTTTTTATTTTCTTTGGTGGTTGAGCTTTTAGCTGTTTCGTGGAAAGCCGTGATCGAGATATTACCTCTTTTTTTCTAGTAGGTGTCACGTGACCTATACTTCGATCACAGTATTCTACGAAAACACTGGATGTCCTCGTCCCCTCCTCGTCAAGGACGTTGCCTTCTCCCTGGCTTAGCTAGCGTTAGCGTCCCTCATGCTGCCGAAAGGCTAAAAATAGCCAGCCCCGGGATAGGACAACAAACAAACAAACATCGTGCGGATTACAGCCCCTCAAATATGGTGATCGAGCATGCGCAGAAGCTTACTGGAAAGAGGAGGATTCCAAGCGCTCCAACAAATATACCAGATTAAAAAAAAATAAAAAAAAACAGATTCGAAGATTGCGGGAGAGGAGTCCGGAATCATTTTTGTCGGAAAAGTCGCCGCATCCTGCTTTTTTTTTTTATTCTATAGTACTAATTTTTTCTATTACGCTCACTCGATGAGTGACGCGAAGGGGTCTGGGAGAACTCTTCACAGGCCAACTGGTCATAGGTGAACTCGTCAAGGACGCCAACTCGTCACAGAGCATCTCGTACGAGGAATTGTCACGCCGGAATAATCGTCACAAGGAACACTCGTGTCACGGCTTGGAGTTTGACTGTAGGACTACGAATATACTTGTTTATTCCTCATAATTATTTAACTCAACGTGTTGGCAGCTGTGATCAAAACATGGCGCTGAAATTGAAATAACCATAACTAGATACCACGACACGGTTTAGAAACAACAAATGACATATGCGATATTATTCAGCTTGCACTGGCCATTACAGCATGGAACTCAAAACCAGATACTGCTAGCAATATTTCGAAGCGTGGAGAGAGGAGATTCGGTGAAGTACTCCTCTAGAATTCTAGATAGGCGCTCATTCACATCTTTATATTTCTGTGCGAGACACGGCGGCGGTTGTCCCCCCGTCTAGCTGGGCCATCTTCAGTTCTTGTAGTGCTTGCTCATCCCTTAGATACCTCAGGAAAGCCCGTAAGTTGGGAAGACAGCAGTCAAAGTATGACTGCAGCAAGAAACAAAAAAGTGCAGATGAACAGAAAATATGACGGAAAATACCGACTCCCAAAGCAACTGTAAAGCACCTGGAAGCCTCGATGCCAGGCTTCGACAGCGATGTTCGTGCGTGGCATATCCTGCTGCACGGCGTCATGCACGGACCATTGGCGTCACCGCCAATGGTCCGCGCATTCAAAGCGACGGCGTCACCTTGAAAGTCTCGTCCATGAACCAATTATGACTTCCCTCAGTTTTGGGAGAACGTATAGACTTTGGCGTGCATGTCTGTCTTCGAATGGTACGTTTTAGCATGCTTGGCGAAGGCATCTGGGAAGCCGTATGCTCACTGACAGTAGCGACGGCATCAAGTAGGGTCCTATATGGTGGGTCGCTTCTATTCTCCGCAATAAAATATCCCACAAGGAAACATTCTAGAAACTACACTGCAACTTCCCAAAAGACGAAATATCTTACCTGCTTTTCTCTTCATGCTCTAACGGACTTTCAGTGTGTTGGTCTCAGTTGGATCCCTAGCATGAGTATGAGTCCCAGTTATGGCCACTACAACGCTAATGAACTCGTCAGTCCATTAGCGTTGCCTTACAGATAGTACGATCCCGATATACCCAGTAAATGCCAGCACGGCAGCTTCTGCTAACGGTATAGGAAAACCCCTCGTAGAATAGCAACGGAGCACCACGCTGAGTTTTCGTTACTTCTATACT
>JAZHYW010027186.1:0-110690 GCA_037355805.1 Ixodes ricinus | reverse complement strand
CTCTGATTTGTCTCTAATTGGTTGAACGTGCCAATAGATAGAACCTAACTAGAACTCCGATATTGCGTCAAAATAGTTTGTTCCCGCTAAGTTATTAAATTTTCACTTTTTCTCCTTTTCGTTTGTTTAAACTGAATGTCTCTACTGGCAGCTTTGAAAGGTTACGCTAGTGAGGCACATTCACTATATGGGTAGTAGAACTTGTTCCCACATGATTGAGAGCATTCGACGCCATAAAATAAAAGCTGCGGAAGTTCTCTTCGGCACTTGCTCGGCTCTGTCATCTAAACAAAATGTACCTGTTTAGAACAACTCTGTTTTCTAAACAGGCGGCACGTGCCTGGCACTGGCATCAATGCCACTGGAATGCGCGGGAAATTTGAATGTTTGTTTTGGCATCGCCTTCATTTGCCATTTTCTCAATAGCCGTTTTGAATTTAGAGATAGTAAATAGCATCCCAAAGAAGTAGGGACTGGGTATTCAGAAACTGTAACTAGTTTTAGGGAGTGTAAAATATTGACGGGTACATGTTAAAGGGCAACTCCGCTTCATTTTTGTTTTTTAAAAAGCAGTGCAGTCCTTTTAGTATCACGTAGGAAGATTACGCGTCAAATATTACAGTCGCCAACCGATTTTTCGGACTTTGCAGGGACCGGAAAAACGTTCAAATAATAGAGCAGTCCGAAATATCCGAACATTAAAAAACTTGCCTTTATTACGTCTCAAGTGGGCTTAAAAAGCCGTAGAATAGTGCCTTTGCTTCAAGTTACGCCTGCCGCCTTGTTTTAGGTTACGCCTCCGTTTGCGTTCGGCAACTTTCTTTAGCTTGAGAATTGCTATCTTCTTTTCTAGCGTTATGGTCGAGTGATTTCTGAACTTCTTAGCGACACATTGCGGTGGCGGAAGAACAGATGGGGCAATGGCGTCCAAGATACCGTAGTCCGAAAACACGATTCACAGAGACGGGATCGAAATGACAGGCGCAAGTCCACGACTCGCAATGGCGAATGAACAAAGGCAGAATGGTAACAACAATGATGATGATAATGGCACGTAGCTAGGGAAAAAAAGCCGTACATTGTCTCCTAGTGGTAGAACTTAGCAGTGCTCGAGTAGTGCTGCCAAACTAAGCCAATTCATGTGCAGCCAACATAGAATCCAAAATGGCCGCTTCTGGGTGGTGTTTCCCACCGATTGCTCGCGACGATTTCGTCCAAAAAATCGAACTTTCGGACTTCATGTTGTCTCGAAACATCGGTAGGAAATATGCGGCACCATTTATATCGGGTAGGTCACAGTTCCTACTTTGTGGGTCCAAAATATCGAACAAGACCGGGTTATCGGCATCCGAAAAATCGGTCGGCGACTGTATGACCTAGTTCTGTCTAAATGCTTTCTTAAACGGTCCGACAAACTTTGCAACGCTCAAGGTTCCCAAATCTGCTGACTCAAGTGGGCGAATTGAGGCTCCACTAACAGCGCAGTCAAGGCTACGGCGTGGGTGTAGCCAACATTGAGCTAGACGTCATCACCATTGCCCCTTTTCGTTTGTTCTCAATTCTCCGGGCAAGCAAGTGACGCCAGCAACGCTCCCTCTCGGCGCTCTCAGCGGAGTCCATGTGATTGGCGCAACGCACCTGTGCAACGCGTTCCTTGAGCATTGTATTAGTTCCTTGAGCATGTTTGGCCGTCCCCGCCGTCTCCGCATCACAACCGCTCGGCCTCGTCTCACCGTTCGCAATTATTGTTTCTCGGAGTTTCGTTCACACTATGGACTTAATACCGTAAAATTCTGTAGGAACGCCACCAAAATGAAGAGATAAATGGTAAAAACATAGAGTGGGCTCTTCTTTGGGGTTGCGACATCAAAACTTTATTAAAAGACGTTCAGCCTTTCCGCTTTCGCGAAGAAAGAAGACCAGCGGAGCTGTACCGATACACTGCTGCAACGTGCACGCGCCCGTTTCCAGCTTCTTCGGTCCGACACGCTGCCGATCGTGGATACGCTCTCCGGCGACCCAGAGTCGGTCGCACACGGCGCATGTGATGCCAAACGGGGTAATCCACGAATTCCTCCGTAACATCGGCCGCGCGCTCCGGGAACCGTTCAGCCGGTGTGAAGTGCAGTCGCCACTGAGCCTCGCGCGCTACTGGCCTCCGTGGCACGATCGCCGTCCGTGCGTGTGGCCCGCCGGCGCCCTTTACATCGCTGGTTCTGTTCTGGCGGCGACTTTCCAGGCGGAGCAATGTGCTTCTTTGGCAAGGGAACCCCAAGCGCTTGATGCAGTGGAAGTCTAGGCGACAGCGGCTTTGCGGCGGTTGCGGACCCATTCGCGCTGCTGCGCACCTCGCCGCTCCTGATAAGAGCGTAGAGCAGCGCGAAAACAGACGAGGACGAAGAAACACACGTGACGAAGCGCCGCGCCGTTACGTGCAGCTTCTCTTTGTCATCGTCTGTTTTTCGCACCGTTCCTACGGTGAATTCTCACCAACGCGCCGCCCAACTATTCATCCTTCTGCGATAGCTGGTATTAGGTTGGCGTCATCTACCAGCGACGGCAGCAACCATACTGGTTGTGTGCTTGCCGCCGTCGCTTATAGATGGAGGTAGCTGTCCAGAGGCATTTTTGTCGACAAGTGTTTTGTACTGGACACGATGCTCGGGAACCTAGCTCTTAAAAGGCCCCTGAAGAGAAAATAAAGTTTTTTTAAAACAATCTAATTGGGACACGCGCGTCAAAAAAGAAATTTTACGCTAAAAAAAAATTTTTAGGGCAATATTGACGGCGAGAGATTTATTTCAAATTTTCCGCATGGAAATTCCAGGTCATTCAGCTCGGCTTCTCATTGGTAATGATGGTCATTCAAATCAGCTTCTCATTGGCCAATAGAATGAGTGACAGCTTTGATGTTGGTTATAAAATCTTCGTGATCTCTTGAAATCGCCTTTTGAATTACATATGTTTAGGTTTAAGAAACAATCCACCGAATGAACGTCGTAATTGTTTACAAACGTCTTACAAAATCGTTACTTTCCGTTCGGATAAAACAACAAACCTAACAAACAGAAGCTTCGCCATTTTGTTTTTCTGTCATGGTCGCCGTCTTGCAACGCGTCTCGCATCCTCGGGTGGTTTTATAGTTTTATCGCGTTTATATGTGAAGACCTACTGAAGAGGGCTTGTTGCTTGTGTCAGTTAGTCATGGCCGATTCACATGACGGACTAATCCGCTGGACGGTGACAACATGTCTGTGGTTCGCCTGTCTCCCAAGCGCATCCACACGAGGGAGACGACGAGCAGACGACACAAGGACGGACCGAACCTGGTCGCCACCCCACAGTGCCGCGAAACTCCAACATCGCACCGTGGCACCGTTGTCCAAGAGAGAAATCGACGTGTGCTACCGCGATAATGAATCGTACGCCGCTGTTACGTACAGACCGAGACAAAACACCGTGATAGGCTTCGCTGAAGCGCCACTAGCTTTACTAAAACCAAAGCATGAGAGTGACACAGGCATGGTCCTGCTCGAGAAGGGTTCCGCGTAGAAGCGTACGAAGTTCTGGGCTCGCGAAGGGCGCTTTGGAGATGCCTTCACGCACTCCGCGCTCGTGCACAACACTCAAGTTTACCACAGCCACAAGAGAGGTCTTCGCTCGGTGAAATCCTGATTGGACGTGCAAGAATCATCGCGGCGTGCTAGACGAGTTTTGACGGAAGCTTCTTGACGCGGGACCCGGAGGAGTGCAGGAACCTGCGCCGCGTCAGCCAGACAAAGTTTCTGCAGTTCCTTTCACACGTGGAACGAAGAAACGCCCGACAAAATGAACCAGCGAACGCACAAAACACAACGATGCAGCCACTTTTGTTTTCACCGCCCAGAAACAAAAACAAGAAAACAATGTACCGCTGCCAGACTAAACGCATTTCAAGTCAATCTCCCGCCAAAAATCCGCGAGTGAAAAAGGCGCTTAACTTTATCAGTTCTGCACGCCCGCGGACGGGGCGCGGGATTGCAGGAATCGTAGACGTGCCGGTCACTTGGTACACGGTCTGTGGACGAAAATCACGATTCGGTCCGTCGTGTGAATCGGCTGTACTGACGCGGTACGACGTGCGACTATGGTGCGACCGGCAGACACAGGAAGTAGCAATGGCTCTCGCACGGGGCGCAGCCGCAGCAGCCGATCCACTACGAAGAGGCGGAGAGTACCTCTCCTCCACGTGCCCGAAATGCCGAGAGAGAAAAAGTGGAAGGAGGTGACTGCCGACTAAATTGCAAGTAACGCAGTCAATATTGCTCTATAAAAATATTTTTTTTCGTGTAAAATTTATTTTTTGACACGCATGTCCCACTAAGACTTTTTTTGAAAAAACTTTTTTTCCTTTTTCAGGGGCCCTTTATCTGCTCCGCTGTAAAAATTAGCGATAAACACCGGGCAGCCCCTACAAACCTCGTGGCACCGGAACTGATACCATAAACCGTAGAAGTCTGCGTTTCCACGATACGATAAACACGCGGGAATTCGCTACTAACTCCCATGTCACGGGAAAGGATACCGCTGGTTGCGGAGCAGCAAGGTACACATTTCACGATGCAATATACAATGGCAACAACCCGCGTGTTACGGGAACCGATATCGCGCATCCAGGTCGTGGAAAAAACGGGAATCCGCTAACAAACTTTAATACGGATGCCACAGGACGGATACCACAGATCGCGGACACAGCAGGTTCGCATTTACACAATACAACATACACCGGGAACAACGCGCGTGTTGTGGAAACTGATATTGTGCACACGGATCACGGACAAAATGTGGGTACCGCTACAAATTCGCTTGTCAGACGTACTGGTACTGCAGATCGCACAGTTGATGCGATTCTCGTTGGATGTCGCGTGACGTCCAGCAGGAATTCGGGTAGGCGATGCTCGGAATATTTATGTCATGCGGATATTAAGCCAGAAAACGGTATGGGCGATGTCTCTGGGGAGGGCATCTTTACGGGATTTTATGGTGGACATGCACAGACTCTGTGCCGCAGTTGTGCATATGCTGTCGTCGAATGTCGTAGACACCAAGATGCAGTGAAGAGTGTGGTGCAGACGACACTTGCACCTGGCGCACTCCCGTCCCTATCCCACCCGTTGTTGCATAGAGGATCATGTGACATCTCACACCACATGATGGCCATGTTCTTGGCAGCCCGAGGCCAATATTGCCAGATGGAGCCGAAGTTTCGATTTCGATTTCTGCTCATGTTTAAAGCAAGATTGAACAATATATACTACATTTTGAGAGCCAAATAATGCAGTGTCTTTTATTAGTGCTTTTTAATGTGAAATCACTGATTATCCCGACATCTTCAGAAATGACCGAGTTGCCCTTTAAAGGTGATCTACAGACGTGTTGCTTTATGTTCTCCGGAAAATTGCGAGGATGTGGACGAGGACCGGGACTGCATTGCCTTTTAGTTTGGACGGACGGTTTTCAAAGTCACGTCATTGTTGCGTAGGAGCCACTTTGTGTGCACGTACACCGGAACTACTCGAATTTCCTACGAAAGCTAAGGCATGCAATGTAAAATTAAAAGACTAAGTGCAGAGAGAAAACAAAATGGAAATTTGTCTCATCGGCATTTACGTTAGGAGAGGTCAGTGTACGTAAAGATGCGGTGCATCTCAGCCACCACTGCTGAGTGGTCACTAAACGGAATCTTGAGATAGTCTTCTTATGGTGTCAAACTCGGTCTATGTGCCCTGAGCATCCTAGAAAACCTAATGTTGCGATTGTGCCTGCCCTTGATCCCGCAATAAAAATGAAATCAGACACCGCGTTACGCCCTCTCCGGGAATGTTTTCAAGAAAAGGCGCGTGTAGTGACGCTTGGCCAGCGACGCCTAGAAATATGATCCCAAGATCCCTTTTGGTGCTCCTCTAAGGGAATTTGGTCAGCTGGTCGGCATTCATGGCGGTCTGCATTCGACCCCTCTTTGTGGGAAGGAAAGTGGGTCCCCAGTTCGGGTGGGGAGTCGCGTGGCTCAGAAGTTGGGCCGCGAACGAAAGCGGAGGCTTTGCCGGCGAGAGTGGCTCACTTGGCTGCCCCCTCCCCGTCGGCAGCTGGGCCGGACTGGCAGAGCCGGCAAATGGTGTCCCTGGAGCAGCCACCTGCACCGCATGGGCTCCTACTCGGAGGCCCTGGAGAGTCTAGCCAGGCACCGGGGCAGCCACTTCAAGCCCTCGGCCGCCAAGGGCCAGCTGGCGCCCTCCAGTTTGCCCCCGTCAACATGCACCTGCAAAGCTCTGGGTCCACAACACCTCCAGCAGGAAGAGTGGGTTCTTTGGCTCTCGTGCAGGCTTTCGGCCGCCCAATACGCACCGGCCGGATTCCGGCCACGTTTCGCGCGGGGTTCAAGGATGGGGAAATCCAGAAGAGCGACGGCGCATGCTAATGTCTCGACTCCAGTTTGGGTCTGAGACGTTAGTTTCTTGAGACCCCCGAGACCTTGTTGAGATCTTGAGGCCTTGGTATGTTCGGGTGTCGACACCTTAGGTTCTCGAGCCTTCACTGTTTTCAGACTTGAAGACTCGAGTCTCTCTACACCTTTCTTCAAACCTCAGTCTTTTCGAACAAAAAGTTAGGGTGCAAACAAGCTTGGTGATGGTTTAACATTTTGGACAAAATCCCGAGACTGGGGGGAAAAGGGCAACACAACACAAAGTCTCAAGTCTCAGTCTTTTGATGTCTTATGTGTTTCAAACTTAAATTAGTGCCTTAGTGCAGGGGTATTCAAACTTTCTAGCTAGGGGGCCGGATCAGGATCCGTTGCTGTCTCGAGGGCTGGAAAATAAATGAATAAATATAAATGGGGAAAAACTAAAATAAATAATCCTAGTAAGCATATAAATACAAAATTAAAAGTTAGAGTAAAAATTAAAAAAAAGGAATGGAAAGCCGTCTACAGCTCCCTGTAACGCCGAATTAGAGCGCAGCTTCTTGAGGAGGTGGAGCAGGGAAGGGTACTAGGAGTAGGGTATGCCCCTCATCCACTCCTCCTCACCCCCTCATCCTGTCTGCTACTCCTCCCTCCGAGCGGCGCCGCCGTCGCCTCACTAGGGTCACGTGACCTCACCACGTGGACTTGGGTAGCCACGTGATGATGATGTCATCACGATGACGTCATCAGTGACGTCATCGCGTATGATATAATCGTCATCCGTCACTGATGACGTCATCAGTGATGTCATTGATGACGCCATCATCACTGATGTCGTCATCGTCACTGATGACGCTATCAGTGACGTCCAGGTACCCCATAATGCACCGCTGCGGCTACAGACGCGGCGACACCGCTCAAGCCGGAAACGGCAGCCTAAGAGCTGGCGCTTTAAAAGATACGGAAGGTGAATGCATACTATACTTTATGTTTATTTATTTTTATTTTTTTTATTGATACTGTCAGCCCTAGACAGGGCTTTTACAGGAGTGGGTAATACAATGCAGTAATTCACATACATACACAACATTACACAATTGAAAAAAAGGAAAAGAAAAAAAAGAAGAACGGCGGCAGATATTACTAATACATGCTGCGACAAAAAGCACATGGAAAAATCAGCAGAACCCATCCTTTGGGAATGATTATCTACGTTAATGCGAATAGCATCAAACGGTGCGGAGTTATGCGCGTTCGTCAGGTGGCCGGCACACTCTAGATACGCCAGCCCACTCTTGAGGCGATTCTAAATTTGTTGACACTTTCACAGCCCTGCGCACAATCTCCGCAGCCCAGCACGTGCGTTTGTGTCACTTAGGAAGGCGAGCAAAGCACGCGCCATACGCACAAACACTCAAAATGGTACCGACCAGACTTTCTGGCGTCTCAGCTAGTCTCAACCAACGGTACTCTAAACGGTTGTTTATATCTTTACCATAGGACGCGCTTTACAGCGCTGTCACAGCTACCGGTGCGCGCGCGTTCCATGCACGAGGGCTCATTCCGCTCTCGTGAGGCTGAGCACGGCCGCTACATCACCCTCTCCCGAGCGCGGGAGAGGGTGAGCTAGCGGCCGTGCTCAGCCTCACGAGAGCGGAGATGAGCCCTCGTGCATGGAGCAGCAGCGCGCACCGGTAGCTGTGACAGCGCTGTAAGCGCATCCTATGGTAAGATATAAACAACCGTTTAAATGCGTTGAATGACTGCCTTCATAGCTCTGTGGTTAGCGCGTCTGCCTGCTGATCAAAGGGTCAACGGTTCGAATCCCAGCCGGCGCCGGTCTTTTTTATTTATTTATCGACCCGCGGCGTAAGAGGTTAGATAGCCAGATAGATAGATGCATAGATAGACGAAAGTGCGTGAAGTATCCAAAGAATGCTATTCGCATTAAAAAAGATGCTGCTATTATATGACTTGCTGACAAGACGGGCAATGACAAGTATTCTAAGTGCTCAAGTACTTATGCAAATTAACGCCAACATAACAAGCGAAAAATGATGGGAATGGATTAAATTAGAAAAGAGATTCTCCAACCACAAAACCGTGAAAAGTAGTCCCGACGTTTTCGAAGCTTACTTGGCTCCTTCTTTAGGGGTGGCTATAGGTTGTATGGGACAGTCACAGCTTCAACCTCTTCGGTCTTTTGTAAATAAGGAAACATTATTTCCTCTTTTTAAGTAGGCGGTATTTTCGGTCACGTGATGTAGGCCTTGCGCGTACACAGGCAGTAAAACACCTAGGGACCTGTTTGTTTCCTGGCGTCTGTTGGACGAGGCGGATCCAGAACTCCGTTTTTGGGGGAGGGGGGAAGCTTTGTAAGGATACTATTCTCCCTTTTTTTTTTTGTGTGCACCGGCGAGTCCACCCACGTCAAACTGCCCTCCGAGAAGGGGGGAGGAGAGGGTCGAGCCTCGTTGGTGGGGGGGGGGGGGGGGCGGCCGCCTCCATCGCCCCCTCCTTGCATCCGCCACTGCTGCTGGATGTGCCAAGATTCCAAGAGAAGCCTTTTTCGGAAATTGGGCTCCGTGTCAATCACGTGCGCAGAGCGAAGTTAATCCAGATGGTCACGCGCTTCGCAGTGTTCAGCAACTGCACTGCGTTCACGGTCGAAGTTACGCACATCGTTCTTGTGCTGGCGCATTCTTTCGATGAAAAGATTTTGTCTCGCCAGTGTAGGTGGCTGGGCACTCTCTTGCATGGGATCTTGTATACCACACCCTGTGCTCTTTCTCTTGGTAGTCGGTCTTTGGGTCTTGGCATTAACCGTCCCAGTGTGGACACTGGCTTGTGGGCCACTTGAATGCCTTCTTTTTGCAATACGCATGCCAGTGCTTCACTGGTTGCGTGCCTAATCTCGCAGGTGGCGAGATAAGGCACGCAACTACCGTAAAATACCGAGCAAGCGCCCACTCAAAATTATGGGATAATCGCGGAAAACTCGGGGATGGGCGCTTGTTAGGTCCGAGAGCAAAAACGCAGAAGGATCGCATAGTCGGGTGGGCCCTTGCTCGGCCCGACCGCCGAATTCAAAATGGCGGCCATTTGATGCACTTGGAAAAGGGCCGTCATTCGCCGAGCGTGCGAACGTATAAAAGCAGAGAAACCTTGCAGAAGCATGGATATGAAACTAAGTTTGATTGCAGAGAAATAAGGAAAAAGAAGAGGTACACTTGCGTTTCAGCCGTGATCTTCCGTGGTTCTGTTGCAGGAGCAGTTCGTATTTTGAGTCCCACTCGCGCACTCTTTTACGGTCAATCTTGAATTCACGCGATGTCCGGCTTACATTCTTTCCGTGGCGCCTATGCCATTCAACAACTTCGACTTTCCTAGCGACCGTATACGAGTGCATCGTCCAAACAAGCGAACCGAGCGAACGCAAGCAATGCAGCGCGATGAACACGGAACTAACCGAACCACCGAACAACAAGCGGAAGCGGAGGGGCAGAGGCACACGGGCACATGTGCAGCACACGCGCTAAGCTCTGTGCGGCTTTCCATTCGCTAGATCCTCCTTTCCAACGTAGTGTATCTTCACTGCTTCACTCTTGCCACCGTGCCCTTGCCTCTCTTCCTTTGTACACCAGCTCGCCTGTATCTTTTGTTATTTCTGCCATTTGACCTCGATTCCCGCGGCGCCGGAGTGTTGCCGTGTTGCGCCGGAGCCCTTCGCCCGATTCCCGCGGCGCCCTTCGCCCCCTTCGCCCGCGCTGTCGTGACTCATAACTAGTGCCGGTCGCTTCAACTTCAGGAGATAACGGCCGTCCGCGGCGACTGGGCGCTTGCCATGTCCTTCGCATATTTTTTGAAATTTGCCTAAAATGGGGGCTGGGCGGTTGATGTGTCCTCTGTTTGTTTTTGAAATCGTTCAAAAATAGGGGGTGGGCCCTTAATGTGACATGGGCCCATGCTCGGTATTTTACGGTATGTCCCACTCTGTTGTAGCCGGCGTCTTCGACGAAGACCTCGGCGAATGCAGGAACAAGCGGTTGTGCAGCCTCGTTGCAGTGGAATCGGGCCTCTGCGTGGTGTCTGACGTCAGAACTGTAGACGGTTAAAAACGTGCTCGCCTGCATCAGTGTGTACTTGACTCTAGCGCTATTTATTTGTTGTAGTCTGACAAGGCGCCAGCACCGCTGTTGACCTTGTGCTTACAAAGAACATTGACACGCGCATCCAGTGTCTCGCCTTGCCCACTTGACTTTACGCGAGCACTTGTGGCGGTCGTCGTCGGCATCCCTGATGCCAGCCATGACGGCGATGTGCATTAATCGCTTCGCACCTCCGTCCTTAGGTACATGACATTTTGCCCGCCTTTCACGAACGTGCTTCGGCTATCGCTTTTCACTTGACATATTGTGGGCAAAAAAGGGTGCCTTTCATTAATTCGTGCCCTTATGTTTTCCAGAGTGCGTCTACGACGTGATCACGGTGGGAGCCTTCACGGCGTACGCCCAGAAGTACAACCAGGGAGGTCTTCACAGGATGCTCAACCAACTGAGGAATGCCTACCCTTCACTCCAGTGAGCAGCCACAATGGTTTTGCTTAACCCACCATTTCCAGGGCGTCGGGAAGGCGACACTGGTCGTGAAACCTTGCTCCTACCTATTTGTGTTTCGATTTTTGTTACAGTTTACGATGAAAGTTTGTCTTTGAGTGCCGATCCCAGATCTCTAATTTGACTAGAAGCATGATGAATATAAATGCTGATTCCAGACCTCTAATTACTTTCTAGGTAGCTGTGTTAGATGCAGTGCTATTGACAGCGTAACGGATGTATTTGAAGCATGCCTTAGGGACTTTAGAGCACCCTTCCGTCAACAACGACAAACAAAGCGCATGGGGCTCTGACTCGAAGGGTTAGCTGGGGTGCTTGTTTTATTAAGGCGAGAGCCTTATTTGTGTCATCGTTCCGTCGACCTTCAAAGTCCTTGAGCGAAAACACGTCGACGACACTATGAACACATGTCGGCAACACGAAAGGTACGAAAACACGTCGGCGGCACAAAAGGTACCAAACTTGTGGTGCGCCACTGGACCATGAGATGGTGTTACTTGTGCCAGAATCCGCGGAGGCACGCGTGCGGCACAAACCCAACGGGAGAGGAGGACACTCGTTCGGGTAGCGGTGAAGAGCGGGCTGCAGTATGCCCTGAGATTAACGGGCGCCAAATGTGCGTTGTTAGAGAGCTCGCTGTCTTCGGAGGTTCACTATCACCGGGATCGGCGCTTGGGCTCTCGCCTTCAAGATCGTCTTAAGGGTAACTAGGAGGCCTCTGCGAGTTTTAGAGGCAAAGCTCCTTAAGCCGTGGGTCTGTCCCTCCTCTGTATGTAGCCACTTCAAGTTTAGTTTATGAATGGCTCAAGAGATGGCGTGTTCCGGAATTAACTTTATGTAGAGATGACAGATGGCGCTTAGCTCATGTTGCGGAGCGGAGAGCGCGCAAGGCGGCGGCAGCGCGCGCTCGCAGACAGAATCCAGCCGTGCGAGAGCGAGAGGCCGAAGCATGTCGTCAGGCTGCGCGTCGACGCCGCCAAGATCCGGCCGTGCGGAGAGCGGGAAGCCGAATCGCGTCGTCAGTCTGCTCGGCGACGCCGCCAAGATCCAGCCGTACGAGAGTGGGAAGCCGAAGCGGCACGGCAGCGTCGCCAAGATCCGGCCGTACGAGAGCGGGAAGCCGAAGCGGCACGGCAGCGGCGCCAAGAGGATCTGCAGAACGTCAGGGAACGGGAAGCGGCAAGAAAGCGCGCGTATCGGCAGGCAGACCCCGATGCAGCGAGAGCTCGTGAGGCGTCTGCAAAACGCATCAGGCGAGCTCAGCCCGAAGGTGCCGACGCGCGGTTTAAGCGAGACTTTCTAGACGTTTCGTTCGGCCATAGCTGTGGTGTGTGTGATAGATTGTGGTTTGTATACACACACACACAGTGTTTCTCACGTCTTTACATGGCGATGAGTGGGCGAATTAACGGAAGAATCGCTGGTTTACCGACGATTCACTCCGGAGCTTACGCCCACTCATCATCATTCACCACGTGGATATGCTGACTTTTTTTATCCTTGTGGCCCTTTGAAGTCTGGAGTCACCAAGCAAATCTTTCCTACACAAGTTGAGCAATGCTCAGTTCATGAGTGGCACATAAAAATAGAATTCTAAAACCCCTCTAGTACTTCAAGTTTCAGTTCACTACGAAAATACATCCATAAAACAAATATATTTATGTCTCCCAATCAAATTGAACTTCTTTTTTATTAAGAGGTATTTAACAGTTTACACCAGCCAAAAACTATTTTTGTGAAATCTATTTTATTTCTGTAAGTTTAAGTGAGAATGTACCATAATATACCTAGAAATATACCTAGGGATGGGTTCTTTTTTGAGTGTGACCAGAAAAAGCTAAAAAAATTGTAGCCAGGCCGGAGATGCCAAATCGAAACAATTTGAAAGTCTGCTTTTTCATGGTCTATTTACGGAACTCGTCTACGCACGCCATCTATACAACGTCGGTTAACGGTTGCCGGCCGAAATTGTGGACACGCTCGATTATCTGGATGCCTTCCCCATATAGTCGACATATGACGGCGGAAGTGAAATTTTAGAAGCCGCTGAACTCGTTGCTTGATTTTTCGGACTTGATTCACGCCATTTTTTAATGTTTGAGGGTTCGAAAAATGTTTCAGGGGCCCTTTTTTTTAGGGTTTCAAGGGCCCCCGTTCCTACTGTTTCAGGGTCCCCCTCTCCGGGTGTCTTAGTGTCCCATCCTTACGGTCTTGGGGCCCCCTTCTCTAGGGTTTCAAGGGCCCCCTTCTCTAACACTTCAGAGGTCCCACTTCCTTTATTAGGGTTCCAGGGTCCCCCTTCCTAAGGGTCTTAGTGTCCCATCCTTACGGTCTCAGGGCCCCCTTACTTAGGGTTTCAAGGGCCCCCTTCCTAGCACTTCCAGAGGCCTCAATTCCTTCCTTAGGGTTTCAGGATCCCCCTTCCTGAGGGTCTTGGTGTCCCATTCTTACGGTCTCAGGGCCCCCTTGCTTAGGGTTTCAAGGGCCCCCTTCCCTAGCACTTCAGAGGCCTCACTTCCTTCCTTAGGGTTTTCAGGATCCCCCTTCCTAAGGGTCTTAGTCTCCCATCCTTGCGGTCTTGGGGCCCCCTTACCTGGGGTTTCAAGGACCCCCTCCCTAGCACTTCAGAGGCACCACTTCCTTCCTTAGGGGTTCAGGATCTTCCTCCCTAGGGATCTCAGTGTCCCATCCTTACGGTCTTGGGGCCCCCTTATCTCAGGGTTTCAACGGCCCACTTCCCTAGCACTTCAGAGGCCCCACTTCCTTCCTTAAGGTTTCAGGGTCAGACCCCCCTTCTTAGGGGGTCTTAGTGTCCCATCCTTACGGTCTTGAGGACCCCTTACTTAGCGATTCAAAGGGCCCCCTTCCTAGCACTTCAGAAGCCCCACTTCCTTCCTTAGGGTTTCAGGGTTCCCCTTCCTAAGGGTCCTAGTGTCCCATCCTTACGGTCTCAGGGCCCCTTACTTAGGGTTTCAAGGGCCCCCTTCCCTAGCACTTCAGAGGCCTCACTTCCTTCCTTAGGGTTTCAGGATCCCCCTCCCTAAGGGTCTTAGTGTCCCATCCTTACAGTCTTGGGGCCCCCTTACCTAGGGTTTCAAAGGACCCCCTCCCCTAGCACTTCAGAGGCACCACTTCCTTCCTTAGGGGTTCAGGATCCCCTTCCTATTGATCTCAGTGTCCCATCCTTACGGTCTTGGGGCCCCTTATCTAGGGTTTCAACGGCTTCCTTCCCTAGCACTTCAGAGGCCCTACTTCCTTCCTTGGGGTTTCAGGGTCCCCCTTCCTAGGGTCTTAGTGTCCCATCCTTACGGTCTTGAGGCCCCCTTACTTAGCGATTCAAGGGCCCCCTTCCCTAGCACTTCAGAAGCCCCACTTCCTTCCTTAGGGTTTCTGGGTCCCCCTTCTCTGAGGGTCCTTGTGTCCCATCCTTACGGTCTCAGAGGCCCCGCTTAGCGGTTTCAAGGACCCCCACTCCTAGCACTTCAGAGGCCTCACTTCTCCTTCCTTAGGGTTTCATGGTCTCCCTTCCTAGGGGTCTTAGTGTCCTATCATTACGGTCTTTAGAGCCCCCTTACTTGGGGTTTCAAGGACCCCCTTTCACACCAGCACTTCAGAGGCCCCACTTCCTTCCTTGGGGTTTCAGGGTCCCCCTTCCCTGGGGGTCTTAGTGTCCGAGTCCTTATGGTCTCAGGGGCCCCCTTACTTTGGGTTTCAGGGCCCCTTCCCTAGCACTTCAGAGGCCTCACTTTGTACATTCCTTAGGGTTTCCGGATGCCCCTTCCTAAGGGTCTTAGTGTTCAGTGTAAAAGGAGCGTGTTGGTAACGGTACATAAACATGAGGAAGATACACAAAAAAGAGGGGACGGACAACGAAGGCTTCGTTGTCCGTCCCCCTTTTGTGTATGTCCCTCATGTTTATGTCTTAGTGTTCCATCCTTACGGTCTCAGGGACCCCTTATCTGGGGTTTCAACGGCTTCCTTCCTAGCACTTCAGAGGCCCCACTTCCTTCCTTGGGGTTTCCGGGGTCCCCTTCCTAGGGGTCTTAGTGTCCCAGCCTTATGGTCTCAGGGCCCCTTACTTAGGGTTTCCAGGGCTCAGGGCCCCTTACTTAGGGTTTCAAGGGCCCCCTTCCCTAGCACTTCAGGAGCCCCACTTCCTTCCTTGCAGGTTTCAGGGTCCCCCCTCCTAAAAGTCTTAGTGTCCCATCCTTACGGTCTTGGGGCCCCACTTACCCTGGGGTTTTCAGGGGCCCCCTTCCGTAGCACTTCAGAGCCCCCACTTCTTTCCTTAGAGTTTCAGGGTGCCCCTTCGTAGGGGGTCTTAGTGTCCCATCCTTGCGGTCTTGGGGCCCCCTTCCCTAGAAGTTTCAGTGACCCCTCCCCCTAGGGCTTGAAGGGTCCCGCTTTTCCCTAGCATTTTGGGGTGACCCCCACATACGCCCGAGGGGACACCTCGGGGCAGCCCGTGCGGCGGGGCCCCTGTGCAGGCGCGAGGGCCAGCCTTCCCCATTGGGGCCCCGACCGGCTGTCGACTGCGGCCCAGGCAGTGCTGAGCGTGGAGCAGCTTGGGGACGAGGTGGAGGCCCAGGTGCAGCGGCTGCTCCGGCTGGCAGACCTCGGGGCGCCCCCGCCATGCAGGCTGCCGTGGCCCGCATCGGGGACCGGGTGAGGGCAACCTTAACCCTTTATCGATAAGCCGTACAGAAATTGCATAAACATTCTTTTTTAAGACATTAACAATAAACGAAATCAAATAAAAAAACAGCTAAAATTTAAGAAAAATAAAAATAAAATGATAAGGTAAACTTGCGTGTTATAGCTTTGCTGCCAGTGGGCAACACCGGGCAGACGTCCAAAAGGCCCTTGCGTAACCTCAAAGGATCGCCGTAAAGTGTCAATAATATCTGCGCATACGATAGCTTAAGTAAAACGGTCACCTGTCGTAAAATATTAGTGGCGAGAGAAAACACTTACCGTAATATCCCGAGTCACTGCCCATTCCTGAATCAGTTGCCCACCCATTTTTCGGGCCAATATGGATTTCCAGAAAACACCTAGTCATTGCGCACCCTTCAAATACCCCAACGCGGACTCTGCGATCCGCGAACAGTTATCCTATATGAATGACGTGGCCGCGGACCTTACTGTTGGAGGATGTCCGTGACAAATAAAACGAAGGAGGGAAAGACACTTCTCTTTGTTTTTGCATTTCCTACAGGAGCAACCCCAAAGTCATAGTGTATCAGAGCAAAAAAAAAATAATAGAGATAACAAAATAAAAGTTTGTTTTGCTCACAAAACAGACAACCCAAAAAAAAAAAAAAAAAAGTCGGGAAGTTAGCACAAGCAGTTACCCATTCAGGGATCACGAGATAAGCAATCGTCCCATATCCTGGAATTTAACCGCGGAGTGTAAGGTAAAAGTCTGTCTCCGCCGATGTAAGGTCGCCGCGAACCCGCTCCTTCTCTCGGCACGTCGACGACCGCGGTTGTGCAATGTTTTAGACAAAGCCAACGGGTAAATAAAGCTTTGCTGGAACGCCCTACACAAACGTTTGTAGAGTGTCCCGAATCCCCAGTTGATAGCATGCTGATACACGGACGCACGCAGCACGCACCAAATAATAAAGTTTCGCAACAGCTTGGGATCGACAAGGCACTCGGCTTGGCCCAACGCCAAAGTGTTTGCCAACGCGATCTCCGGCTTTTCCGACTTACCCATGCATCGCTCTTCGTCGCTTCTTTGGTTCGCTCGCTCGCTCGTTGCGCCTGGTTGGTTTTTCTGTTTTCTTGTGAACTTTTTTTTTTACTAACGAGAACATAGTTGTGACATGCTTTCACAAAACAAATGTTTGCGCTGTATGCAGATCGGCGGTGTTCACAGCATGTATGCAAGCAACGGACTTCACGATAGTAAAGCATTCTTACATTCTTTTATGAGCAATCTTTGTATAAAACTCTATAACTAATTCGAGTGTTGAGTATGATGTATCTATTGTGCAGCCATGCTAGATACGCAGAGAAAAATGTGTGGCTTTTTCCTTTTTTTTTTCGACTTTTGTGCTCACAGATTGAGACATGGCCCACCCTACTTCTTTTATGAATTCCAGGCAGCAAGGGGGTGGGCGATGATTCGGGATATTACGGTATTCATATATTTTGCCATTCCGCCGTTCTCAATTGCCGCATGTTTCCGTGCCAAACTTTATTTTTTTCGTCAGCTATTTGCTGATTTTTTTACGAGATTGTGCCATAGTTTCGACCTTCAAGATATATAGCACACAAGATGGCGGAGTGCAGGCACGTTTTTGCGTGTCTCCGCGTTTTGTTCTACCTTTCCGTACTCGCAAGCCTTCGCCGGCAATCCCCTGCTATCTCGAGTATTGATGAACGTCTGGCGCGCCTGCCTGTGCCTCTTGGGCTGCACGTTGCGGTTGCCTGCCCCCGTGATACCGGTTTTACCGTGACTCTCGCTAGGCCTACTGCCCTCGGAACCCGTTCGACCTGCTCTTCCGGCAGCCGCCCGTAACCTTGCTGCTCCTCCCCTCGCTGGAGACGTTTCTCCTAATCCTGGGCTGCGGCCCACTTGCCCCAGCTGTTGCTGGCCGGTCCTCGAGAATGTGGCTGCTAGTGATGCAAAACTATCGATAAATCGACTATCGATACTATCGATAGTTTTTCCAAAACTATCGATAGTGTCGCGGAACTATCGATAGTCGACTATCGATAGTACTATCGATAGTTTTCGATAGTCGACTATCGATAGTACTATCGATAGTTTTTCGATAGTCGACTATCGATAGTTTTTCGATAGTCGACTATCGATAGTACTATCGATAGTTTTTCGATAGTCGACTATCGATAGTACTATCGATAGTTTTTCGATAGTCGACTATCGATAGTTTTTCGATAGTCGGCTTTCGATAGTCGACTATCGATAGTACTATCGATAGTTTTTCGATAATCACTATCGATAGTACTAGATAGTTTTTCGATAGTCGACTATCGATAGTTCTGCGACATTATCGATAGTTTTATTACTATCGGTAGTCCGATTTCTGGCGACTATCGATAGTACTATCGATAGTTTTGCATCTAGAGCGAACACAGTTGCCGCACCGCCGCTCGCCTCCCTTCCTCCTCTCTTCACCCAAACTACCGTCTTCGGCATCACTGAAAGCTGAACCAAAGTTGGGATGGTATAGGCCCTGTCACACTGAGGCAACAGTTGGTCAACTCTATCCGGCAACACAAGGAAATCGTGTTGCCGGCGACCCTGTCACATCGCGGCAACAACAACAGTCGGACAACATGTTGCTGCCGCCCGGTAACCGTGTTGTCTGATTTGTTGTCTGACAACCCTGTTATACCGCGCTGACGGCGGGGACAACACGAGGAACAACGAGGAACACTCCGCCATCTTGATTGTTTACCTTTGTTCGTGTGCGGCGCGGCGTCGCTGGAAATGTGACACTGCAAAGTGCTAGTGCGTTCGAAGGGCCGGAAATTACGACGGGACGGCATCAACCAGTGACTGTGATTAGAAAACTTGACACGGGGAGTATTTTCCACCCTTTATTTTATCAAAATGTTACAAGAATTACAAAGTTGAAAAGGTAATATCAAATGATAGGGTAAAGATAAAATCGGACGTAAAGATTGAGACGGAACTGTCCCTTGAATACAACAAGCCTTACCTGATGATACACGACCGGAGAACGAAGGAAATCACACTGATTGAGGTTGGCATCACCAACAAGAACATCCTGGCCAAGACCGAGTTGCGAAAATCTCAGAAATACGACGTACTGAAAAATGAGCTCAAGGTAATGTACCCCGGGTGCAAAGTAATTACAGTACCAGTGGTGATGACATGGGATGGACTGGTGACAAGACATTTCAAGGGATATATGAAACAGCTCGAAGTCACCGACAGGCTGATGGCATACATGCAGTCGGTAGTCTTAAAGCGAACCTGCGAGAGCATCCTGGAAGACTGCCGAAGAATACAAAGAGGGGACTGGCTGGAGGATGAGGTGGACGAAATGATGGCTCAGCTCGAGACGCAGCCCGCAGGGCCAGAACAAGGAGCTCAATTAATGCCTAGATGAGCTTCATCTGAAAGTAATTAATTTGACGCATTAAACAATCTGTTTATCAAAATGTTCTTCATTCGCTAACAAAGCGGAAAGCCCTAACCAAGGAAAGTGAGATCGCCGATATATGTTCGGGATTTGCGCCACCCGGTATGAAGTGTTTCTGTCCGGTTCTATCTTTTGTGCAATTCATATTTTACTGTAAAATTGAGTAAGCACCGGCAGGACCCTAAAGCGTCTTTTGTAGCGTGGTGTTGAGCTGAACAGACAGCGTTTCAAAACTGCGACACCGACACGATCGGCCTTCACAACAATCGGTGGAATAAAACTTTTCAACGCTTTTACCTACCGCCTGCTATGTGATCGCTTCATTCCCCAAAACGTCCTGGGTATTTTTGAAACAAATCAGATGTCTGGTAGCGGCTGTTTGCAAGTTCCAAACATCAACAACCATGATCAGAGTGGTCTTTTTAATGCTTGGATTTTTTAATCTTCGCTTTCCAGGATTATTTTTATTATACTTTATCAGAGGGTGAGTAGGCATGCCATTTTATTTCACTAGCAGTAATGTGAGCTGGTCTCTCGACGGTTCTAATTTCAACACCAGTCTGAACGTTCACGACCCTAGCTGTGACCATTTCGACAATCGCTTTCCGTAATTACACTGTAACAACATTCACAAAAATATTTTAGCTGCATGCCAGCCTTAGTTATTATTATCTAACGTTTTCCAAGCCTTCATTTGAGTAAGACGTTATTCATAGGAAACTAGCTCTGTCATCGAAGCCATCTATGTTGTCGTGTTGCCGGCCCGAAATTCGCTCAGCCAGCAGTCAAGGCAACACACGTTGTCCAACACAAGTTGCTGAACATGATTGTAAACCTGAGACTGGGGCAGAAAGAGAACACAACAGCAGGTAGAAAAAGAGGAGGCAACGTCTCAAACTCAGCTGCAATGTTTATTTCGTACACGCCTTTTATACCACAATTCCAACGCCGTCTCTTCAAAAAAAAAAAAAAAAACAATTTGACAAGAGGACAATGACATTCGGGTAAACCTTCTCGAAATAAACTTTGCAGCTGAGTTTGAGACGTTGCCTCCTCTTTTTCTACCTGCTGTTGTGTTCTCTTTCTGCCCCAGTCTCAGGTTTACAATCATGTTCAACTTACACCAGCTCGCCTGCACTCTGACTATTTTTTCGTTACAAGTTGCTGCTGTTTTTGTTGCCGAAAGCTGTCATACCGAGGCAACATTTTAGTTGTCGTCCATGTTGTGCTGCTGTTGCTGCGATGTGACAGGTTTGTAGGACAACACGGGGAGCGAGCAACAAGTTGCCCGACTGTCGGACAACGTGTTGTGTTGCTGTTGCCGTCGTGTTGCCTCAGTGTGACAGGGCCTTAAGCGCTTGGGCTGGTTGGGTATCCCATTTGAAAAAATAAAGCGAGAAAGAGAGAAGAGGGAGCGACGCAAACTAGTACTAGTGTCGCAAAACTATCGATAGTAAACCGTCGACAGAACTATCGATAGGTTTACGATAGTCGACTATCGATAGTACTATCGATAGTGTTTCGATAGTCGACTATCGATAGTACTATCGATAGTTTTTCGATAGTCGACTATCGATAGTACTATCGATAGTTTTTCGATAGTCGACTATCGATAGTACTATCGATAGTTTTTCGATAGTCGGCTATCGATAGTACTATCGATAGTTTTTCGATAGTCGACTATCGATAGTACTATCGATAGTTTTTCGATAGTCGACTATCGATAGTACTATCGATAGTTTTTTGACTATCGATAGTCAGATTTCTGGCGACTATCGATACTATCGATAGTACTATCGATAGTTTTGCACCACTAGTGGCTGCACTACAGTGCAACGGATGCGATTCCTGGCACCATCGCAAGTGTGAGCTGCTGTACTTAAAGCCTAGCGGAGACTCTCCTCTTCACCCGCCGAATGGCTCTGCAGAGTCTGTGCACTCCCACCCCCCCTGGATGACAATCTTTTCCCTCCGATTCCGATCAGCCAGTCTGCGGACGCCGCTCCCCAGCAGTCTACCTTGTCGGCAGCCCCGGTCGGCCTTCGCCTGGAAGCTCCCGTATCGCAGTGTGGTTTTCAAACGTACGCTCAGTAAAAAACATAACACTTAATTTTCAAGTGTTAGTCGAGGCGGATCCGGACACCATCTTTGGTCTTTGTAAAACATGTCTTGACCTGTCTTTCCACGATGGCCAGTTCATCGATACCACCAGGCATGGCGCCTACAGGAGGGACCGTGCGTCGTGTGGGGGTGGTGGGTTGATCGTTGTGCCCCGTGAACTGCCCTGCCTTCGGAGACGCGACCTGGAGTCAAAGGACCTTGAGGCTGCTTTTAATGCGAACTAGCATTCTTTGGATACTTCACGCACTTTTCGTCTATGTATCTATCTATCTATCTATCTGGCTATCTAACCTCTTACGCCGCGGGTCGATAAATAAATAAAAAAGACCGGCGCCGGCTGGGATTCGAACCGTTGACCCTTTGATCAGCAGGCAGACGCGCTAACCACAGAGCTATGAAGGCAGTCATTCAACGCACTCTAAACGGTTGTTTATATCTTTACCATAGGACGCGCTTTACAGCGCTGTCACAGCTACCGGTGCGCGCGCGTTCCATGCACGAGGCTCATTCCGCTCTCGTGAGGCTGAGCCATGACCGCTAGCTCACCCTCTCCCGCGCTCGGGAGAGGGTGATGTAGCGGCCGTGCTCAGCCTCACGGAGCGGATGAGCTCTCGTGCATGGAGCGCGCGCGCACCGGCCAGCTGTGACAGCGCTGTAAGCGCGATCCTATGACAAAGATATAAACAACCGTTTAGAATACCGTTGGTTGAGACTAGCTGAGACGCCAGAAAGTCTGGTCGGTATCCATTTTGAGTGTTTGTGCGTATGGCGCGTGCTTTGCTCTGCCTTTTTTAAGTGACACAAACGCACGTGCTGGGCTGCGGAGATCGTGCGCAGGGCTGTGAAAATGTCAACAAATTTAGAATCGCCTCAAGAGTGGGCTGGCGTATCTAGAGTGTGCCGGCCACCTGACGAACGCGCATAACTCCGCACCGTTTGATGCTATTCGCATTAACGTAGCTAATCATTCCCAAAGGATGGGTTCTGCTGATTTTGTTGAAGTCGTACATCGGAAGGGCAAGATGTTGCTCTGCTGCGTGTATTCTCCGCCTGCCACGCGAACTGCCTCTTACGATCTCTTAGGGCAATCCCTTGCGCATGTTGACGTTTCGGCGTACTCCTGTGTCTGCGTCTTCGGTGATTTTAATGCCCACGTAGACTGGTCCGACCTCTCTGCATCTGTCCCGCTGAGCTCACATGACGATGCGCTCCTAGATGTCATGGAAACGTCTGGTTTAGTCAGGTGTGCAGTGAACCTTCGTACACGTCAATCACAAACAAAGCTTCCTTCCTAGACCTCGTGTTCGTAAGCAACCTTCCCCTCATAACTGACGGTTCCATCCAGCCGAGTCTGGCTGGGTCCGACCACAACGCCATCCACTTTTCGAACCCCTTGACGCTACCAAAGTCTGGCCATTATTCCAAAATGGTTCGGAACTTCTCCAAAATGGACTAGAGCACCTTAACAACCTCCTGCATCTTGCCCCATGGTGCATGGTGCTTAATGAAGACACAGTAGAAGACATGTATGAACTCTATAGAAGCTTCATGAGAGCTATTGAAGCAGAATGTGTGCCCCAGTTTACAACACATGCCTAGCGGCGCTCCCCTTGGATCATACCTGAGGTCATCTCTCTTTCCAAACAAAAGCACAAGCTCCTGCGAAAGACAAAAATGTCTGGACGAAGCGCCAGCATTGAAATCAAGAACATCCAGAGGGAGATAAAAAAGAAAACTAATTTGGCACACCGCATATATGTTGCCGACATCGCAGCTCATGCGATGAAGGAGCCCAAGCTCTTCTGGGCATATGTTAACTTGCAGCGCAAGCCATCCCCACGCCCCAGCTTCTCCCACAACAGCGAGACGGTAAGCGACCCTGTAGCCACTGCTGCCCTATTCAACAAACACTTTGCCTCAATGCATATGTGGTCCTCCCCTCTCCCAAACCTGCCGAACTGCACGACCCTGCTGCAGGTGAACTGGATCCAGATGACTTCCTGCCAGACTGCCTGTCCTCAATAACTGTGACAGAAGACGACCTTGAGGATGCTATGGCTTGCCTAAGCCCCTTCCAGAGGTTGGGACCAGATAGTCTACACCCCTTCCTCCTGAAATCGTCAGCCCCAATCCTCAATCCTGTGCTGGCTAAGACATTCCAAAAGACACTCGACAACGGCACTGTACCCACCATGTAGAAAACCTCACATGTCACTCCAGTTTACAAGGGTTGCGGCTCAGACACCGCCCTTGTTGACTCATACCGCCCAATTGCCTCCACGTCTGTGGTCTGCAGGACCCTTGAGCGCATCATAAACAAGAAGGTCCTACATTACCTGGATTCAAACAATCTACTGTCCAACGCCCAGCACGGATTTCGCCCTGGCCGAAGCTGCGAGACAGCACTCTGCACAGTAGTGCACACGGTAAGTGTCCACCTGGACAACCGTACGCCTTGTGAGTTCGTCCAGCTGGGGACTTCTCCAAGGCGTTCGACAAGATCGACCACCAGCTCCTTATGAACAAGCTGCTCAAGTATGGTATCAGGGGTAGCCTCCTCCGTTGGCTGCAGAGCTTCATTGAAGGAAGGACCCAGCGGCTAGTGTTCGGAGGTGAAAAATCCCCATCCCCCACGGTGCTTTCTGGAGTGCCTCAAGGTAGCGTGCTGGGCCCAACATTATTCCTGATCTACATTGACAATATTGCAAAAGCCTTAAATTCCATACCAATCACGTATGCCGATTACCTGTCCCTTGTTCAGCCAATCCGCTCTGACAGCTCCTACCAAGCCCTTCAAGACGACCTCGACCAGTGCTTTCGTTGGTCGGCCGAAAACAAATTACCATTTAACTGCTCTAAAAGTGTTTACAATGACATTCGCTATCTCTTCCAAAACTTTGAAAACTACAAGCCAAGCCTCAAGCTTAACTCTGGGTGGCTCACTACTAAAGCACGTGCCCTCCACAACCCTCCTTGGTGTCGTCCTGGACAGCCGCCTCAACTTTGCCCCCCAGGTCCACAGCGCCACATCGAAAGCAAGACGAACGCTGGGCTTCGTCACTCGAGTCACACGAGGGATGACACCCAACACCTTCTGCCACCTTTACACTGTGCTGGTGCTGCCCCGCCTAGAGTATTGCTCTGCAGTGTGGTACCCCAGAAAAAAAATTTCTAAACCACACTACAAGGCGTGCAACGGCATGCCGTCTACACCTACTATCGCTGCAGTGTTTCCCCGCCGTCATTCCCACTCTCCTACAGAGAAATACCCTCTAGTGACCTCCTAAAGACTGCTGCCTGGAGGAGTTTGCACCAGCAACAGCAAGTAGCATTTGTCCGGCTGTTCTGCAGGATCATGGGACCAAACCAACAGGAACTTTATGATACCCCCACAGTGAACAGAAGAACAGGTAGACTCCAGCCCATGATGTCTCAAACATTACGGACTCCCCTCAGACCTCATTGAACACATTCCCTCTGATCCCCAAGAGGCGAAAGAAGTAGCTCAGACGCTCTTCCGTGCACCCCCTCTAACGGTGTTTAAAACTTTTCCCCCGTTACTTCTAACTTACCTACTTGTTTTATCTATTTATTTTTTTCACCATTTTGTACAAATGTATACATGTTGTAAGAGTGCACAAATCGGTGTTGTAAGCACACTAGTCCTTTTTTTTTATCATTTTGTACAAATCTATATATATTGTAAGAGTGCATAGGTCGGTGTTGTGGGCACACTAGTGCATGGGCGTATGCCTTCCCCCAACACCAGCACGCCTGTACATTTCTACCTGTCAAGTGCAATAAATAATATCACAAATAATATCATATCACAAGACGGTTACCAGACTACTAGATAAAAAAGACGCGATAAAACCGAAACTATTAAACGAAACAAATAATTATTATATGGTTCGTTGACTGTAGGCAACATTCGTCAACAAAGGGTTAATTCCTAAAGCCCTGTGCAGACACTTGCGTCTTTTTATGACCGAGATCTCGCAGTCTCTTGCGACGAGAAACTGCGCTGATGCCATCTACGAGGAGACCCTGGAATTGCGTTTTACTGGGGCGACTGTCTTTCTGTGGTTGTGAGATTCATCCACGAGAAGCAGTCGTTTATAGTGTTGTCCAAAGTTTTCCGAACCGAGAAACAAGGAACGATGCACCCCAAGAAATGGGAAATATACAGACCAGGCGGGCTCGGGAGTCCGGGCCGATCGCCCTGGCGCGTCCCCGACTCCTGAACTGTTAAAAAACGGCAAGTGCCCGTTGCGACGCGGACGCGCACTCAGTATTTGATGGCACATCGCGAAAGCCCTGATTTGGGGCTGCCATGGTTGGAGAGACGCTTTGCAATCCCGGATACGTAGAGGTCGATATTAATGGTCGGTGAAGCTCGAGGCAGGGATTGGTTTTCATTTACATGTGGCGGGTTTCCCCGGTGAGCGGTGTACGACGCCCATACTCTAGTGTTCGATATGCCGTGCTTTCTTTATGGCAATTTTAAGTCGTTTTTGGCGGCGAGCTTTTTCCTCCACTGGAAATGTCCGTCGTCTTCATCGTGGTAGGGCGTAGGGTGTCCGTAGTCAATGTCGCCAAGTGCTCAAGTCCGATGCGTGTGAACCGGGCATGTTACCACGGAGCCACACTACAGCCTCAACCGTCTGTTATACAGTCAAACCCGTTTATAACGAACAGCAGGAAACGCAACGATCAGTTCGATATAGCAAGTAGTTCTGATAGAGCAAAAACTTTTACAACGAACTTCTTCGATGCGTTTGTTGTAAGGCGAGAGCTTCTTTTTCTTTCTCATCTCTACACCTCCGCCTTGTAACAACGCGCTGTAACGTTTCTTTTTTTTGTGTGTGCGTGCAGAATTGTTTTTTAGCTTATTTTTCCTTTTGAATCGCTTCTTGTCGTGGGCAAACGCTATGGGATGAAAAGTTTTTGTTTTTCTGTGAGTGCGTGCAGAGTTTATTTTTAGGTTTCTCCCCTTCTGAATGCTTCTCTTCGCTAAATTTTGTTTGTAACTCAAGCTTTTGGAATTTTTTTCTCTCCTATTTCTTTTTTTGGTGAAGGGACAGACTAGAAGACGATTGTTTGCACGTTTCTGGAAGCCTTTCCTAGGGGAAGGGGGTGGGGGGAGAGTTCTATATAGCCAATACCGTATTTATTCGATTATAAGACGAGCTTTTTTTTAGAGAAAATCACTAGTAAAAGTCAACCCCCCTGTCTTATATTCGAATTTTTTTCATGGCAATCAAATCTGAACGTGTTTCAGGTGTAAAAGTTGTCGCTAGGTGGCGCGAGCTGCCGCCCGCTACAACGGCTTTCTTTTTCGTCCATACGGGAGCTAGGCGAGGGTTCTATCTCCATCCACCCATCCATCTCTTGCTGCTCTTGCTCCCCTTTGTTCCGGGTCACGTTTCCAACGTTTGTCTCTTGTTTCGTGCTAAATTGCTGAACTTCGCTGGAATCGACCTTATGACGATTCCTCGGCTTGGAGCGTCACCAGAGATGCCGCGACAGAAGCAGCACCGCGTGCAGTACGACGCCGCCTTCAAGAGAAAGGCGATCGTGCTCGCCGAAAGTGTTGGAAATTGTGCTGCGGGTCGCCAGCTCGACGTTCACGAAAGTAATATCCGAAAGTGGCGAGCCCAGAAGGATGCTCTATTTCTAACAGCGGGCACGCGCAAGGCTTTCCGGGGACCACGGCAAGGCAGGTTCCCAGTAGTTGAGCAGAAACTCGCTGCGTTTGTAAAAGAAAGAAGAGCACAGCATCTGCTCGTTTCAATGGAGATCCTGCAGATCAAAGCTCGAGAAATCGCCAACGAAGAAGGTCTGTCACGGGCAGTCTTCAAAGTGAGCAGAGGATGGACGCAGAAATTTATGAAGCGAGCTGGCTTTTCTCTGCGCCGCCGGACATCGGTTGCGCAAAAGCTTCCTGACGACTATGAAGAAAAGCTGCTGTCCTATCAGCGGTACATCATCGCATTGAGAAAGAAAACGCCATTTCTTCTCGGGCAAATGGGGAATGCGGATGAAACCCCCATTTACTTCGATATGCCCTCGAATTATTCAGTGGACAAGAAGGGTGCGAAGGAAGTGCGCATTCGCACGACGGGGCACGAGAAGAGCCGTGCGACAGTGATGCTTGCCTGCACGGCGGACGGGAGGAAGCTTCCCCGTTCATTATCTTTAAGAGAAAGACTATTCCCAAGAATGAGCCATTTCCGAAGTCCGTCGTCATACGGTGCAATGAAAAAGGCTGGATGACCGAAGAGCTCATGCTCGACTGGATAAAAAATGTCTGGTGCAGACGGCCAGGAAGCCTGATGAACCTTCCGTCCATGCTTGTTTTGGATGCGTTTAGGGGCCACCTGACTCACCCGGTAAAAACGAAGCTGAAGGACGTTCGCACAGAGTTGGTCGTCATTCCAGGCGGTATGACAAGCCAGTTACAGCCGTTGGATGTTTGCTTGAACAAACCGTTCAAAGACCATGTACGACGGCTGTACCAAGAGTGGATGAGCAGCTCCAACGCTGCAGCTGTCTCTGACGCCGACCGGACGTCTGAAACGCGCGAGCCTCGCGACTCTGGCGCAGTGGGTTGCCGATGCGTGGGCTGCCATTCCCGAGCAGATGGTGTTGGCCTCCTTTCGAAAATGCTGCATTTCAAACGCGATGAACGGGAGCGAGGACGACGACGTGTGGCTGCTGAGCAGCGACAAGGAGGCATCCGGAGAAAGTGACGATAGTGACGGCGATAGTGACTGATAACTTTCTGTTCGTTTTTGTGAACTGTGTTAAGTAATTTTTAGTAAATAAAGGTAAGCCCACCGTTCGCCTTATATGCGTGATTGTTATTTTTTTTTTTTGCGATGTTCTGAAGTGGGTCTTTGTCTTATAATCGTGTCCGTCTTATAATCGAATAAGTACGGTATGTTGTTTGTTACAAAAAGTACTTTTTACATGCATTTTTATTTAAAATTTTCAAGTGAGTTCGATATTGACAATATTTTGCTGTGCAGGGTTGGTTCTAAACAGGTTTCAATGTATTGGCATCTGATAAGCACACGTGCATGTGGCGACCCCTTGAGGATGCCCACGGTTGCTGCGACGTCGAGATAGCACATTTCATTATCTACATTAATTCAAACTTTATTCAGAGTTAATTGTTAAAATTCAAAGCTCCAATTAGATGGCACTGGAGTCGCTGCATGTTGCCAGAGTATACGCATTCGATAGTGTCCAGCTGTGACTGTTCTATTTTAGCTTTAATCGGCCATTTTCGTGCCGTCCCAGTTAAAAATGTCCATTGGGTCCAATTGGTTTCTGACAATTGGAACCAATGAGGAAAACTGTTTGTGATTTCGGACTCCTCATTGAAAAAATCCCAATTGGTTCCAATTGTCGAAACCCAATTGAGCATTGCCAATTGGTACCAATTGGGCACGACCAATTGGGAAAACCGTTTGTGATTTCGGACTCCTCATTGAAAAAATCCCAGTTGGTTTCAATTGTTATACCCAATTGAGCATTGCCAATTGGAACCAATTGGGAAAACCGTTTGTGATAACTGGACAATGAAACACTAGTAGATGATTTTTTGGGGGGGATTTTTATTGAAATTAAGAGATTCACTCATTCGGCCTCCTCTTGCTTGGTCGTCGTCCTGTTGTTCAGGCGTTGCTCAGTTGGTTCGGTAGTTTCCTCCTGGTCCAGTTTTTCCTCTGCAGCTTTCCTAGGAGCACCAATATAGGTTAAATTACTACATGGCCCATATAAGTCTTCATATTTAGCTTGCAATAAGGAACAATGATGTTTCCCCTTCATAAAACATGACTGTTTATATATTTAGAAATCAAGTCTTCGATGCTCCAGTAAAAGGCGGCCAAAGCCACCCGACAAGGCTTTGCAGGCGGCATTTTGGACTGGTCAGAAATATGGATACACTAAAATTCTATATTGCTTGAAGGAGAGCATTCGGCAATATGTGCAGTACATCCATAATCGATAAGCAGATTCTGGTATTAGATAATTAGAAGCATGTATTTTTACGTTGCAAAGAAAAAGAACTGTGATCATGTTGACTAAGTCCGATTCCATGCTTCAGATACTCAACGACTGGCTGTTTCCTATGAGCCACTGAGGCATTCTCTGCTGCAAGGTGTTAGGACAGTTAATATGCTGTAACTATACATATACTGCATAGTTGCCGCATTTACAACATAGTTGCACATACTGCATAGCTGCAGCATTTACAACATAGTTGCACATACTACATAGTTACAGTTGTTTGAAAGACACATTTCTGGTGTGTCCTCTATTTTAATAAGGTTCTCCAGCAAAAGCTTTAGCTCCAGCTCTAAAGCGACATTCAGTTTTACAAAAACAAGTTTCCAATGTACTGCGTCTTTCCGCGATAAAAGAGAATAGTGTTTTGTCCACCGCAAATATATTCGGATCGTGGCGCGCTCAAACTTCGCCAGATACGTAATCCTAGCCTTTGGTGCAACATGCCAAAGTTTTGGAACATAGAGTGATTTGATTCAAAACGTAGAAGCAATTTTCTGAAAATTTCAATGGCCAACGTGTTGCATCCCGGTAGCGTTTTTTCGCTAAAACGTCAATCGTTCATGTAATATAGACTCCAAAGTTCCAGGACCTGCTAGTGTTATTTTAGCGAATTTTGGAGACACTAAACCTCATTTCCTCATTTAAAATTTCCGAACAATCGCTTTATAAGTGTTCAATCAGACAACTCTAAATCTGTGGCTAACACTTTTTTTGAGTAAAGCTATACGCACTCGGAGTGCATTTCGGACGAGATGGCTATACGCACTCCGCGAAACTCATGCATCGAGTCGTCCAGAAGCGCGTGTATCGACTGGGGTAGCGTGTTAACAGCCCCCGCCTGCGTTCACGCCGCTTGCGGCGACAGTATCGGCTGCTAATTACAAACGTAAGCAGTACATGCCTGTCTTCGCGTGCGTTCTGGTCGAGCAACCCAAGCCCCACTGTCTACGATCGATTCCTTCCGCGATAATTTGCGCGAGACTCCAGATTAAATAGACTTCCTGTCGAAGCTGCGATCGACGACAACAGCTTAGTCGCAAGAAGAAATGTCGTGAAACATCGCAATATGACTACAGTTAAAAGTAAATAGAAAACAATACTGTACGCCCGCCGGAGATCGAACCCGTGAACCCACTTGCGTACAAAGCTGGACTGCCATAGCCACTGATGCTATGCGCATCGCTCGAAAAGCTGTTGTGGCCATGTCGTTGTATACGAGTTCTAGGCGGAGTGCGTATAGCCATCTCGTCCGAAATGCACTCCGGAGTGCGTATAGCTTTACTCTTTTTTTTTCTTTCGCACAGGCATCTGAATAAACTGGGCAGACTTTCAAACTGACAGCTCGGAAAATTCTCTTCTGTAAAGTTTCATCCGTTCAGGCTCCTACCCTGTACTGACCATAAAGCTAAAGGTGTCTCGGCATATTTATTAATCCGAAATCGCCGATTTGCAATGCAGCAAGCACTAAGAAAAGAAACAAAGAAGTGTCCTTACCTTGACTCCATAACCGTTTGCTATCCATCCGTCGCGCTCCAACGAAGTGGCAGGCCCAATGAAATAATTCTCACCGCACTATTCAGCACTCGCAGCAATAAAACAACAGAACTTTCTTGAATTAACCATGCCAAATATGCCAACGTGCCATCAGTGCGATTGCTGCCATGTGCGTGCTCGCTTCTTCGCGGCCGCCATCTTGCCCAGTGTGTACAGACGCTTCCAACCATTCCCACCAATTTTGGCCAAACATTAAAAAAAAAATATATTACACCGGGATATTAAGAAAAAAAATCCTGACATATTTAATTTACATGCACAAGTTTTCCTCATTTTGAAATGAAAAAAAAATATGTGCAAGTGCTATTAATTAGTACACCCCATGATTGGGTTGAATTCCAATAAAATTATTTACCACTTGCAACTTATTTATTTCTATTGATTTTGGGATTATTAAATACTCAATAAAAATATGATTACGATTGGTACCCATTGATATTCTAAATGTACCCAGTGGGTATTTTAACTGGGCTGCCAAAAACAAAATATGTACAATGTTTTCTCCAGACGACTTTAATCAAACATTACCTAATATAAATAAAATAACCAATAAAAGACAACTGAAGGTACAATTATGTATCAGGTGCCAATTGAAAAGTATAGTTTGAGTTGGGATAATCAACTGGACATTTTCGTCCCAATTCGCATAACTAATTGTTCATCTTAATGCCAGTTGGATTCAACTAGTTACAACCGGTGCCAACTGAACTTGTAATTGGTACCAATTGGCACAACCAATTGTTTACTTAATGCCAATTGGATCTCAGCTAGTTACAATTGGCATCAATTGAACTTCCAATTGGAACCAACTGGCGTTTGTTACAAAAAGTACTGTTTACATGCATTTTTATTTAAATTTTTCGTGAGTTCGGTATCGACAATAGTTTCGCTGTGCGTGGGTTAGTTCTGAACGGGTTTCACTGTATTGGCATTTCATAGCACACGTGCAGGTGGCGACCCCTTGAGGATGCCACGGTTGCTGCGACGTCGAGATAGCACATTTCTTTATCTACATTAACTCAAACTTTATTCAGAGTTAATTGTTGAAATTCAAAGCTCCGGCTAGATGGCACTGGAGTTGCTGCATGTTGCCAGAGTATCCCATTCGATAGCGTCTGCTGTGACTGTTCTATTTTAGCTTTAATCGATTATTTGGGTGCCATAACATACCACAAATACAAAACATAAACGCATTCAGGCATGCCAACCCTCATCTCCCAGCGGACACGCCACAAATTTCCACCGAAGTTGGAATGCGCCCAGGTTGGGATCTGCTACCTAAAGTCAGCGGTGAGACATGGTTGTGTAAAAAACAACACATTGTGCCGCAAAACCTTGTTAACTAAAAATTTATCAAAACATCACGCTCCTGTCGTTCTATACTAATCTTCAATAAAAGTACCTACAAAAAGAACTTTCTGTGTTAATCTTTACGCAAAAGCATGCTTTCTAAACGCTGGCATTGACGAGAAATGCTTCCAGAACCTTTGCGCGTAATGAGTCGATTGGAAATTCCGACAACGCCGTTCTCAATAATTCTCATGGTGACCACCAAAAAAAACCCAAAAAAGCATGAGCCATTTCACTCTGTGAAGGTGGATGACCAGCAAAGCTGTTTAGCACACGACATAGACTTGACACAGAATTTCGAACAAAGGTACAAACACATATATTGTCTTGATCGGCAATCATCGTGACGAAAGGTACGCACACTAGATTTATTAATGTGAAAGCATTAACTGTCCCATGGAGCGAGCTGACGTCATCAGCTTTGAAACTGCGCCCAGCGGCTCCTTAAATTCTTTCTTCAAGTTAAGCCAGCTTCCAGCCATGAAATTACGCAAAAAGCCTAGCCAAACGGCACCTAGTTTCCCCTATTCCAAAGGAGCGGAGTAAAGCTGATGGATTTCGGCTTCGGTCCCAATGGCTGGTGCGCGTCGACGAGGCTCCCGTTGGCCGCTGCTCGTCAGTTTCAACGGTCGCCACCCCATGGTGCTGCGTGTTCGCGAGGCAGCGACTCCACTGCTTCGAATGCCCAAGGTCAGCGCGCCGAGGACAGCGCCCGCGCTCGACCGTCAGACAAAAGAAGGGAGCGGAAGAGCGGTGTGCATGCTTTTGCATTCACAACTCATAAGAAGTGCTTAGGTGTACCTCGAGCCTTTTTGTGGCCAAAGTTTCAGCCCGATCCGATACCTTATTCAAAAGTTATAAGTGATTTTCTGAAAATTTCAGTGGGAAAATGGCGCCCATTTTTGCCCGTTTTCGGTTTCTGCTGCCATAGAGCCCCATGTATTTGAAAGCTCCGTCGGCCGCCATTTTCCCATTACACTTTTCAGTAAATCACTTATGACTTTTGAATAAGGTGTCCGTTCAGGCTGAAACTTTGCCATCTGGTTGTGACCTGTAGCGCTACCTTTGGGTGGAGAATGAGCGTTCGGCAATGCCTAGTTTATTTTTGCGGTAAAAAAAAATACCTGTAAATTTTTTTTGTGACATCCTGTATAACATTGACCGAAATTTCGGACGCTATAAAGCTTATTGCTCAATATTTTGGACATAAATTGTGTGATTTCCTCAATTTACAGCCGCAAAACAGCCGCCGCGAGCTTACCTGCCACCATTTTAGTTGTTATCATTTTGCCCTGTAGCCTCGATACCACGTCCTACGCAATAAACAAGCTGAATTGAGGTTATAGTCGGGATATCTAGTTCCGCTAAAGCCAACATGACTGCCGTCCGCCCATTGTTATGGTTCTTCCAGTTCTTCTCGTGGTCAGTGTTTTTCGAGTGCGACTGCGAGAAGAGCGGCCGTCTGCCCGTTTTTGTGGTCTTTGGTTGCGAAGGTCTTTTTACTTAAAGCGAGCTTAGTGGACTAAACGTTGTCTTTAAATGGTGCCAAATGGCACCATGAACAAACAAGTTAAAAGTGAACAATATAAAGCAGAGGTTGAACTTAAAATTGACATCAAGCAAGTGGAAAGTGGCCAGTACGCAGCGGGATATGCGCAAGAATTTAATATTTTGGCTGAAATAAATTTTCAGACCAATTGAATATTTTGGACAATTTCGGGGTCCCTTCCGAGTCTGAAAAATCTGACGGCGACTGTAGACCTATTGCTGAATTACCCAAGCATCAAGAGAAAATGCACAAAATAAAGTTCCATGCGCCGCACGTGCCGGCGTCTGCAGCAGTAACTGTTAAAGCAAAAGGCTAAAACAAATGGCATCATGCACGTGCATTTGTTAACTGCTTTATTTTAGTTATTTACATCGGTTCTTTTATACGGGGAAGGTGTGCATGTGCGATGCCGGCATCTGCAGCAGTAATTGTTCCAAAGCAAAAGCTGAAAACAAATAACATCTTGCACGCGCGTTCGTCAACGCTTTATTTTGGTTATTTACATTAATCTTTTATACGGGGAAGGCGTGCGCGTGCGGCGGTGCGAGCGTAAATTTTTGTTGACACACATGAAAAATCCACAGAACTCTAGCCATAAACAGCTTTGCTGTAAAAAAAGATTGAGCCACCATCTTGGCACCATCGAGCCTGGGAGTTTGGGTACTCTGGGTCACATACCTCGGCAAATTCATTCATGAACTCGCTCATTCACCTTCATTCACATTCACGGCGTGAATCTGAATGGCTCTGAATGAATTCTTGAAATTGAAAAAAATCATGATGTGATGGTGAATGACTTTGTGAATTTGAATGAATTCGTGATGTGATGGTGAATGACTTCGTGAATTTGAATGAATTCGTGATGTGATGGTGAATGAATTCGTGAATTTGAATGAATTCGTGATGTGATGGTGAATGAAGTCGTGATGTGATGGTGAATGACTTCGTGAATTTGAATGAATTCGTGATGTGATGGTGAATGAAGTCGTGATGTGATGGTGAATGACTTCGTGAATTTGAATGAATTCGTGATGTGATGTTGAATGAAGTCGTGATGTGATGGTGAATGACTTCGTGAATTTGAATGAACTCATGGTGTGTTGAGATTGTGAATGACTTCGTGAATTGAATAGAATTCATTGTGATGTGAATGACTCAATGAATTCGTGACGTGATGGTGAATGGCTCGTGAACACTATGAATTTGTGATGTGAGTGGCTCGTGAACTTGATAAGTTCGTGATGGGAAGTAATACCGTGAACTTAATTCTCGACGTGATAGTGAATACGGTTATGAATTCAGAATAGGCGGAAAACATGTTACGCAGGAGCTTGCTTGCTTGCTGGTTGTTTTCATCCTTCGCCGCAAACGACAGGGACCCATTTGACTTTAGCGGTTTGGGCATCAGTCTCGCTGCGTAGCCATGCGCGCCTCAGCGCGGTGGCCCTTTGTCGAGCACTTTTGCAGTAACAGCTGTTTATAAGGGAAGTGCGTTACAAGTAACGTCGTTACTTGTAACGCGTTAGTTCCAACACTGCTCTCACATACGACTACGAGGGGGCAGCGAGCCGGCGCCAAGGCGGCGGGCACTAGTAGCAGCAGGCGCCACTTCGTCTACGCGGCGCAGCCACATATCGTTTCAAAAGAGACGAAGCCGAAGCCGACGTCACGAGCAGGCGCACCTAATCCGGCGCCGAGACCATATCACGTGACCTGCCGGTTCCGCGCGGCGGCGCACGAAGCACATTCACGTGACACGATCGCAGCGCGGCACTGGCTGGGTTGGCGCTCTATCAATGTGCTTTGCGTTTCGCGCACTCGAAATACCCCACTTCCCCGACGAACTCAGGTCCTGGTTTCAAGTGGCTGACACAAAAAGGCGCCACAGTCCTATTCCGCAAGAACTGCGAACTCGTGAAGGGCTACCAGCCGTGAAGTCGAATTTAGTCAGAATGAACCTGAATGACTTCGTGAATTATGCGGAATTCATGATGTGATGGTGAATTCCGGTGAATTCGTGTTGACCGTGATGGTGAATAACTTCGTGAAGTGATGGTGAATTCGGATGAATTCATGATGTGTTGGTGAATTCGGATGAATTCGTGATGTGGTGGTGAATTCGGATGAATTCATGATGTGACGGTGAATTCGGATGACTTCGTGAAGTGATGGCGAATTCGGATGAATTCATGAAGTGATGGTGAATTCGGATGAATTCATGATGTGATGGTGAATTCCGATGAATTCGTGGTGATGGTGAATGACTTTGTGAATTGGTGATGTGATGGTGAATGACTCCGTGAATTCGGAGGCGGCGGTGATGTGATGGGGATGAATTCTTGGCGCGGTTGAACGCCGTGATGTGAAGGGGATGAATTCTCGGCAGAGTTTGAAAGCCGTGATGTGAAGGGGATGAAGTTTTGGCGCGGTTGAACGCCGGGATGTGAAGGGCCGTGACTTTGGGAGGTCGGAGTACCTTGTGACGTGAATGCGAATGAATTTGGAGACGTGATTTTGTTCGTGATGTGATGGTGAATGAAGGGGCTCTAAAATGCCGACCTATGCTCTGGGAGCATCCAGTGACTTTATACTCGGACAGGGGTGGGCCTCTTTGCTGCGACAACCGTCCGTCTCGGAGGCTGCGAGCATCCCTGTTCTATTTCAGGCGAGGCAGCTGACGACGCTGTGCCACCCCACTGCTGGTGGAAGAGGCCCTGGCTGTCTGGGAGAGTGCCCGGGCGGACCGGGAGCCGGTGTCGGCCAACGGGCAGTCCACCGAGGGGCAGTCCCCAGACCGCTCAGACCGGCGCCCCGCCCGCCTCAAGTCGGCGTCCCTGCCCCGCCAGTTCCCGCTGCCTGCCTTCCCCTCTCCCGGTGAGTGGACCGAGCGCCCAAGAGCGTAATGCAAAACGGCGCTGAAAGGGTCGGGACAAAAGGAAGGAACGCTGGACAAACCTGTGCCGACTCGCAACTGAAATGTGTAGTGTAGAGGACTTATTTTTCGTGAATTTTGTGACTTGTGTAATATCACGAAAAATGGGTCCCACGATATGTTTTCCAATATGTTTTCCTTTTGTATAACAAATGCATATCATATATACCACCCTGATCCAACAAAATTTCGTGTTCGCGAAATATACCAGAAAACTGCACAAATTCGTTGAATAGAGCCTGCGAAGATAAAGTTGTTTATAGTATTAGAGAATAAGAAAGATCAGGAACCGGGCGGCAAAACAAAAAGAATGCAGATGTAGTAGGCCTTGCACAGAAAGGCAAAAGAAATATACAAACAAACAAAAAGAAAGAAGAATGTAGGGTAAGGCACGCGAGTTTTTGCTGGTAGATTGGTAGTTCATCAACTAGCCCCGACTCACTGCCTTGCCGCATTCACAGAATTACCTGGAGTCCGCCGGGCAGTCGTTGCGGGCCGCGGTTGCCCGATTACCACATTTAAGGCCCGTTCACACGATGCATTTTTCTCGCGCATCTAGTGTCGCGAAATGTAGTTTCGCGAAATGGTTGCGCCGTCTGAACGAGTCCGAGAAGGACGCGCGCATCTAAAAAAGTTGCGCGCACACCTCGCTTCTGGAGCGAGCTTTTGCTGAAACTTTGCCGAGTCCTGTCAATCACTCTGAGGGCGCCGCCAATGGCCGCTCAGAAACGCTCTCACGTGGCCTTTGAGGGGGAGCGAGCTGTTTGAGAAGACCACTTCACTGCCGGTGTTGTAGCCGAGCCAAATCCGAAAAAACCGAAACCACGAACGATGGATACTGCCGGCGCTTCCCGCAAGCACCACTGAAGGAAAAGTGAGTAGCATATCGGAAAAAAATCCAGCGATGGACGAAGACAATTAGCGAGAGTTGGCAAGATTAGAATAGTGCTCATAGCGTTGTTGTCGCGACGATACCGCTGGATAAGAGAGCATCGAGTAAATTGAAACCAAGTTTGCTTTGTTTACAAGCGAACGTGAAACCATGTGCGCTCTCTGAAACAGTTGGCACAGTAAAATCGGGGCAGACATGGGCGCCGAGAAGTAACCAGATTGGGCACGTAGCGTTTCTATGAATACCATGTGCATTGATAGGAGCTTTGGCAATGAATTGGCTGCGTACGGGCTCGGCGCCGGCACATGTCCTGCACGTACAGGTTGCCGCCTCAATCGGCTTTGCGCACATGCGAGATCGCTCCAAGTAGTGCAGTATGTGAGAAAAAAAAATTAAAGTGAATTGACTGCATAAAATGCGCAAAGCAGGTCCCCAGATAAATAGCGATCTGATTCGGAGCTCACTCAAAACGGTGCATCGGTGTGTGCGTGTCACGTTCGGAAATACTGGGTAGTCCGGATGGCAGTGGTTTCGATAAATCTCAAAAAGTCATTTTGTTAGCTACGGCACTGTAATTGACCACGTAATTTTGCCTGTGTGGTTGCGTGCTTTCAACTGAAGCCCACATTATGGTCAACACCGAAACTATTTTCGCGAGTCTAAACGTCATCGTTGTTGCACGTGAAGTGGTACGTGTGAACGAGCACATTTCGCGAAACTTGAGTGTCGCGAAACGGTTGCGCGCCTAAAAGATGCATCGTGTGAACAGACCTTTACTCGCGTAACGGACGCTCCGCTCACGAACGAAGACGCGGCGTAAAATGCGTACCACGTTCCTGCACAACATCACTGCAAACCGACGTGTAACACGTCCTGCGTTGGCACTGCCTTCATCACTGCAGTGTGGGAAAGCGGTGACTTCGGTTTAACGGCGTCCACCATGACGTAATTTCTCTATGTAGCCTCGCGTTTCTTGAAGAAAGTTGCGCATCTCAAGGTGCGGCTCCTCGATCAGACGCCGGTGCCTGGCGGAGCGGACTTCGTGGCGAGAGGAGGAAGAAGTCGTGGCCCCCATGCCTCGCATTCGTGCGCTCGGCAGCTCCAGCGTCGCTCTGGCTTCGACTCTTTGGCCGGCTCGTGGCCGAGGTGACGAGGGTGCTCCGGGCAGCATTTCTGTCTCTCCGTAAGCGGGGTACGCTCAACGCCGGGGGGCTCTCTGTACAACGTTTTGGGGCGGGCCGCAGCGGCCGTGTGGCAGAACGAGGGCGGGTGAAACTGCTTATGAACGCAGTCGAATCCGCAGCGGCTGCTCGAAAACTAGTCGACTCCGTATGCAACGCTTGGTCTTTGGGCAGATAAGCCACGAGGGACAGAAAATAATGTCCGTCCACGTGCCTTGGTCATTTGGTGAATACCGTTCATCTTAACACAGAATGTGTTCAAGGGCATTCCGTCACGCCTTGAAAACCGTTACGACATGTGCAAACATACTTGAGCAGGAGCAATTTCGTAAAGAAGAAAAAAAAGTGGGAAAATGGGAAGAAGGGAAGGGAATTTTAAACTCGCCCCAACGGGGAATCGAACCCACAACCCTACGATTGGGGGCTCAACGTTCTACGACCGCACCGACGAGCGGGCAGACGCTAAGCTAGCTGACTTATTTGGCTCTACCACGGTAGTAACTACTAACCGCTTGAACGTGGAACGCCGCATGCCGGTGTTCGCGTTCGGACGGTTTATGGAAAGAAACAAGAATTCCGAGATCGAGCCCACCATTGCATTAAAAAAGATCAGCTACGACCCTCAAAAAGGAAAGAACCAGCTAACATCTGCCACAGGCGCTCAAAGAAGGCCTTGAAACATGTTCCGCATATGCCGACTTTATCCGTGGGATTGAGATAAATCGAGCATTTCTAACCAAGTCATTGACTTACTTAAAAACTCTAGCATTTTAAGCAAGTCATTGACTTGCTTCCAAGTCGGGTGAATCCTGGGTTCCTAGATCACCTACCTGAGGCTAACGTGGGACGCAGGTTGATGGGCAGTGCTGCGTTGGCGTTGGGCCGGGTCTCAGTCGGCCAGGACGGGAGTGCCCGGTAGAACGCCAATGCTGGTGTCCACTCTGTGCCCCGCTCTGGCCTCGGGAGAGAGACCTTTTGGGCGAAAAGAAGGCAAGACAACAATTTTTCAGCCTTTAAGGGCCTGCTAAAGGGTTAGGGGTAATGCACGTTCTACGGAGACTGCGAAAAAATGAAAGGGCATTTGCATTGGGAAGGCTGCCTGTTGGCAAAAGTAGCCTTCCAGGTAGGAAACGAAAGTTCCCTGTGTTATTTTCCTACCAGGGAATGACGCGAAGATGCAGATCGGAATCATTTTCTTAATGGGCAAAGGGATTTCTGTTTTGTACCGGGGCATTCTTTGTCAAGGGTGGCTTTTAGGGACGTTGGCTTCCAGAACGGCGGAAATCGATTTGATTTGCCGCATTTTGGTTTGGAGGCACACTTCTGTCCGAAGAGCTCCCTCATTCACCGTCGCATTGAAGTCGGAGATGGGTGGAATAATTCTATTTTAACTAATGAATTCTAAAGTTCTGTCTGTGGTTGCCACGACTGCCCACATTGCATTGCACACAGGATTATCTATGCTTTTGGGGAAAGTCGTTACTTGGAACACCAAATGTTCTATCAATGGGAGAAAATCTACTCTTTTAATGCAATTTGCATTTAAGGGTTTGGATTCCCGAGAAGATGGAATGCCGAATCGAAAGAAAAGAAGGAAATTCAAAATGCGTCCCACAGGAATACGAATCCATGGCCCCATGATTGTGAGCTTGACAGTCTACCACTGCACCAGTGTGTGGGCAGAGATGAAGCTAGCTGGCTTTGTCTATACAGTGGTGCTCTCTGCTTACAGTCCGAACGTGAATGCCAATTGCCTGACGCTGGCATTCGGTGTCCGCAATTGGTGTTTGCATTCGAGCAGTTTATGGGAAGAAAAAGAAAATCCAGGACATGCATATCGTTGCATAAAAAAAGGAGAGCATTTGGAATAAAATACCAGGCTTATAACCGAAGAAAAAAACAAACTGCACTGTCCACCCCGAACCTCAAAAATGTTGCGGAAACAGGTTTTGCGTAACGGACTTTATCCGTAGGATCAAGGTAAACCTTTTTTTTTTCTGCCTTCCTTGACTCATGCTGGAAACTTTGTGCGCAGCTAAAGGGTAACTGCAAAAGAAAAAAAAGCGTATTTTTAAACAGCGTAATTGGGACAAGCATGTCACAAAACAATTTTTCCACCAAAAACGAAAGTTTTTACAGCAATATTTATTGCGCGAGACTGATTTTAGTTTGCGGGTATTTCGTCCGTTTTAAATCGCGCGCTACAAAGTTGGTATTATACGTCACGTAGCGGCTGCTATACGTCACGGAGTGACGTATAACAGCCACTCCACGCGCGTCGAAAGAGTGGGAGTTTTATATGTGGAGAAGTTGTGACTCCGACTAAATTACGTCCTGTTGCGTAAATATTGCTAGAAAAATTTTGTTTTTTCGCGGAAAATTTGTTTTGTGACATGCTTGTCCCAATTAGGCTGTTTAAAAAACACTTTTTTTTCTTTGCAGTTACCCTTTAAAGTGGTCACGGGCCGTTTTCGAAGTTATCGATGCGACTACCAAATTTAATGAAAGTCGTTGGTCACTGAAGGCACACACTCAATATTAAAAATAGAAAAAAATATGAAACCCATTTTTTGTGGCTTCTAAAAAGCTGCAAATACGTTGATTGAAAAAAAAAGTTCCACAGAGAACCGGAAGCATTCTGTGCGTGCGTCGTTTCGCGTATCGTGGGACTCGCAGGGACGGCGATGGCAGCGGACGACGGGCGCGGGACCTCTACTTCAGAACTGTCGTTCGCGGTACCGGCGAATTCTGTCTGCCTTTAAAGAGAAATTTGGGACTGATCAAAAGAATTGGTATTCATCCCGTACGACACGCCCGACCACCAAGCCGATTTGCACGAAGACGTCGCCGAGCCGTCGCTCCCTTCTCGTGGCTGAAGACATCGCTCGCGCAAACTTCAAGCACGACGCGTCTACTTCGAGTTGAATATGCACGCGTACGATTTCTTTACTAGGTGCGAATGTCGCCAATACGTGGGTGCTTCCCGACTTCGACCCGGGAGTGCTTTTGCTGGAGGAAAATCGGCAGCAAACTTTCCAACTTACAATTTACCGGCTGAAGTATTACTAAGGAAAGAGATCCCCCTGTCACGTGATCCCCCCGTAGCTCAGTGGGTACGACGTCCGCTTCACACGCGGCAGGACCGGGTTCGATCCCCGATGATGGCACTTTTTTTTCTTTTTCAAACATTTTTTTGATGTTTTACCTTTCTTTCTTTTTACAATTATCACTGAAGAAACAAACAAATGTTGTGGACAGAAACGTCGCTGAATTAAATGGGGATGGGATTTCCTTTTTTGACACCTGCGAACTCAATGTAATCACTTTCCACAAAATGCAAAGAGCATATAAGTCAGGTAGCGTCCGCTTTTCCGAGGTGCTCATAAATGTTCTACAAGGAATTGCAGCCAGCCATTGGTCCCGATCCCGTTGATATTTCGGAAACTCTGTCCCCCGGGAGGGGTCAGCTTTTGAACCCTTGGCTTAAAATAATGAAATTTACAGGGTATGCTGGTGGTCATGCTAGAGGGTGTATAACAAAAGTTTCAGGTCTGTCGGTTAAATGGGAAGGAAATTAGAGCAGCTTCTGTCAGCAACAAGCCTACTGTTAAGTATCCCAGGCAAGGACTGAAGCTCGGCGTAGACACGCGTCCGGACGTTACTTTAATGGCGCCTGGAATGCCAGTCTCGTGGCCCAGAAACTGTGCACCAGTCCCGTGCTTAAAGCGCGGGAGTCCGTTCACGCCACATCCTGGTAGCCGGCCCATACATTATACTTACAATGTTTAGTTAATCTATCGTTGGAAAACTATCACAATAGTCTAGACTTTTATTCACTAGATATGTATCAGAATGTCTAGGGGGGAGCTTGGACTATAAATTTTCTCTTCTGCAAAATTGGTCAACTTTCTGGTCTTCTGTGTCTTTGACAAAATGTCAACATTTTTTATTAGAAGACATCCGTAAAGTGACAAAAAAATTCCATGGTCACTTTCCTTATTAAAGGGACACTGAACCCAAAGCAAAAATAATTTTTTTGGTACCTAATTAGGACAGGCATAGTCTCAAAACTAATGTTCATCGAAAGAAAAAAATTTTGGCCCATTAATTATCCTACAATGTGAATTTTCTGATTTTGGCGATGTAAACCGAAACTGTACCCCTCTGGGGCCAGTGGGATGATGATGATAGCTTTTGTACCCCGGGAGTGTGCTTTCCCGAAAAAGGGGAATTGGCCAGCTAACTCGGACGGCTCACTGGAGGGGTGCAAAAGCTATCATCATCATCCCACTGGCCCCAGAGGGGTACAATTTTGGTTTCGCCCGCACATGAAAAATTCTGCATTGTAGGATAAATAATGGGCCAAAACTTTTTTTTTTTTTCGACAAACATTAGTTTTGAGACATGCTTGTCCTAATTAGGTATTAAAAAATTTGGGGTTCAGTGTCCCTTTAAATTTCAGTCAGGAAATGTGAAGAACGAGCCTTCCCTGTATTGCCATTATCAAACTATAGATTGACTAAAATGGAATTTATACCAAAAAGTGGAACGGAGAAGAAAGCGTTCAAAGTGCTCCAAAACCATACCTTTTCTTTAGCTTCGGTGAATAGAAAATACATTATAAAAAATTAACTATGTAGTGTAAGCTAATTAAACTTTCTGGAAATACTCTCTAGATGTTGGTGGATGTAAATATGTCATTTTTCAAAATCAACTTTGTTTTGCAGAATTTGTTTTTTCTGGGTAGTGTCCCCCTTTTAAAGGAATACTGAAATAAAAATGTAAATATACTTCTCACATTCAAAAATAAGTTAAACACGATCAACCATATCTGCTGACGAGAATCGCGCATTTGTATTTTGAACGGATGGCTATATTTTTCGTTTGAAACGACCGATTCCAGCGAGCGCTCGAAGGGCTCAAAAAGCTGCCGGTTTGGAAAGCGCAACGGGTCTCGGGAGATTTGACGCTTTCGACGCGCTCGTGACGTTGAGTTCTACTTCACGGGTGAGGCTATGGGGAGGCTGGCGGGGTCGCGAACTTGGCGTCGATGCGGTTACGACCTGGCTGTTTGAGACGGCCAGTTGCTGTGCCGGTGGAGGCGAAAAAGTGACTCTCCTCCGCCTTAAACTCCCCTCTCCCCTGCTCCCCGCAAGAGTCGAATAGGTGCGGGAGAGAAGGAAAACCCGATCTAGCCAAGCTCGTACCGAGCCGTGCTTTCGCGTAGCTCGCTTTCGTGCGAAGGGAGACGTAACGACGTTCGGGAGCATTCACCGGGTGCAATCTCGTAATCTGTTCATTTTTGTCATAAATAAGGTTTTGGGTGTCTTTTCAAACAAACAATCGGTGTTTCTGCAGTGTTACCGGAACGCGGTTCACATTTAGACAATGAAATGGGCGCTAGCATTTCGTTGCAGTGCCCCTCTAACGTGGCAGCGCCACTCCGCCACGCAGGGGCTCCGCCTCGGCCAGCGACGACTCGTCGGGCGAGGACTCGTCCAAGGACGGCGCGGCGGAGACTGCGGACCGCCGGGACGCCGGCTCGGTAAATGGGAGCGTCCGCAGCATGGACCTCCGCCCCACGCAGCTCCACAAGTCGGACTCCATGTAACTCCACGGACGAGTCGCGTTTCTCTGGCCTCTCGGAGGAGTTCGAGCCTCTCGTGAGTGGGACATCCCGGACGTTTGCCACTTTGATGGCTTCTCTGTTGTCTTCCGTCCGACGCCTGCTATTCGTTTACCTCGTGGGTTCCCAGGGGGTTCCCCAATGTGCCGCGGGGGTCCGCCGAGCTCCCAAATATCCCCGATCGTCCCCGCTCCCAGAACGAAGTGTCTTGCCAGTTTGAGCGCCGTTTCCAGCAGATCCGAGCTCCGCAATGGATGCGTAATTACGAGCCTCAGCGCCCCCTGCTTGTGCCGTATTGTTCATGAGGTCTCTAGATGTCTGCGCTGCTTTTTGCTTCAATACCGAGACTGGAAGCTTTTTTAAGCTGTCGGTCAACGGAGAGGGGCGTTCCTCAAAATTAAAATGGTTGGGAATCTCTGATTTACCTAATGCCTCAGTTTATCTACGGAGAGAAAGTTTGGCTGCTATTAAAACAAGCGTCATTAATGTCGTCGAAACCTCGTTTTGAGCTTCTCAAAAAGTTCACTTCGGGGTTCTTTATGGATTGACCGCAATTAAAACGTGGTTCGCAAAAGAATGCGTGCTTGGTGATAGCTTCTTTCTTACTTATTCGTCGCTATCATTTGTGTTGTATCGCGTCGGCAACCTTGCTATCTCTTGTGTGTTTTGTTCGCTCTCTCTGAAACGCTGACGTCATGATGCTAATAAAAGATTGCGCTGCTTGAGTCGAGCAGGCAGAAACCCACGGAATACGCCTATGCGTTTTTGCTACCGGCTGGCTCGGGCCGCTTGCTCGGCCGCCTTCCTTAGGCCGATACTACAATTTGGAGACGGCATTGCACACAAAGGTTGATGGCAAGTGTGCATGGGGTGTCCCCAAAACGATTTACGTTTTTTATTTTATTCTTTATTAGGAATATCAATACGCTTTGCCAAATGCTTGTTCTCACGCCATATGTGGCACTGGCAGTCTGATCCAGATGTCAGAGTTTCTAGAACTAAGTTATCTTATTCTGAAGTTAAGAGTTATTTTCGGAAATTTTGGATGGAAAATGGCGGCCGACGGAACCCTCGAATACACGGAGCTGGATGGCCAGTTACCGCAAGTGGGCTCCATTTTCCCGTTTAAATTTCCTCACAAAATCCCTCATCACTTTCGTATAAGACAACGGTTAGCCCCAAAACCCTGGCATCCGGTTCGAACCGCCGTTGCTGCCTTTGAGCAGAGAACAAGCATTCGGCGACGTGCAGTTTAATTTTCTGGTCAAAAATACCCCATATATTTTGGGCGGGCGGGGCGGGGCGGGGCGGGGCGGGGCGGGGGGAGGGCGGGGCGGGGCGAGGGCGGGGCGGGGCGGGGCGGGGGCGGGGCGGGGGGCGGGGCGGGGCGGGCGGGGCGGGTGGGGCGGAAGGGGCGGGCGAAGAAGCGGAGAGGGGGAAGGAAGGGAAGGGAAGGGAAGGAAAGAAAGGAAGGAAGGAAGGAAGCAAGGAGGCAGTACAGCTGGAACGTCGTCATAAATCGGCACGGTTGCGTTATCTTGCCATCCGGTCGGTTGGCTGCAGGACCTGACGCACCTGAACATTCGTGCGAGCATCATGTGCATGGTGAGCCGGGTGCAGCACCTGGCTAACGCCGGGAAGGGAGGACCCGGCCCCTGTACTGACTCCGTGCAGCACCCCGGGGGACCTGTCGCCATGGGCGGCCGAGCTCATGCCCAGCGTGCTGCAAGCTGCGCCAGTCTATGGCCTGCCTGCACAAGGTGGCTCGCTTCACCTACGCCCTGCTCTCCCTCAAGGTGGGCAGCACCTTCGAAAGCCCTTTCAACACTCTTGTATCGGTCGGTTGCTACTAGAGAATAGTCACGAACAAGCGTCAGAAACGAATGTCATGAATGACCAACACGCTGGGAGCGTTGCACGATGTTACAAAGTTATATACGTATATATATATAGTCGAGCCCGGTTATATCACACCCAGGTATTTCGAATTATAGTTTATATTGAACAGTCCCATGGAACTCCCATGGGTGGGGACACTCGATGTAGCGAACTAAAACGGCCGCCCATCGCTTCTCTTGCGGTCCGATTGCGCTGATGGGGAGCACATAGCTCGCACTGCGGGGCTGGCAGACCGCCAAGCCAGCATACGCGCACGGGAATACAGGGATACGCAGCAAAAAAGCATTTGTAAAAAAAACAAAGAAGAAGCAATCGTAAAGAAAAAAAAGGAGTGGAGGATGGCAAAAGCAAGGGGAAGGGCCTGCGTTCGGGTAGAGAGGGCAGGAATTACTGGCTGTTCGAACAATAGCGTTAGCTTCTTCCCTGAACACTGCTGTCGTTGCGTCACTCCTTAACCCCCAAAATAATATAAGCAAAAAAAAGTCTTCGCAAGTTGAGTGTGTTGACAACAGCGGTTGAGCAATCGCACTTGAAGGTCTTATTTTTATTTACCTTTTTATTTCGCCATTATTGCTTCGCCAGTTTTTTCTTTTTCTGGCTTTTTCTTTTGTGCCTGAATTTAGTGAGGTTTATTTTTATTTTTTGCTTGCTTAACTTTATTCTATGGATCGAGAGGGTTTTTCTTCTTTTATGTAACTCGCTTTTTTTGGTTTTTATTTTTTTTAATTATTTTTGTGTCTTTTGTTGCTGGCGCTGTGTGGAGGTCATGGCAGGGCGTAAACAATTGCTAACACCATCACGTAAAATGCTACGGTGTTTGTGATCTTCACCAACTAAACTCTACTCTATTTAGTCGGCTCTTAGAGGCTCTATTCGCTAGGGCCTCGTTTGTCGCGATCTTCGATATTAGCAGAGACTGCAAGCGGAAATTCCAACCTGGAGCTTAAGTTAACATATTGTGATAGCAAATTATCGATATATCAAACTATATTACAATCCTCTTTGAATTCAGCATATCCGGGTTCGACTGTGTCACCGTAAAATCCTGAGTGAGCGCTGTTAAGAATGGAACCTTCGGCGACCTTCTTCCGAGTTTCAACGCTGCGGAAACGAGTCATGACCAGTCCGGGAACGTCGCCTGGCTGACGGGGCCTACGCGAAACGAGTCCCGACGAGTACGGAACCGGCGCCTACGTGTCTGCGCCTGCGGAGACAGGTCTCAACGCGCCCGTGACGTCAACGGGACGTGTGTGCGTGCGTGCGGCTTGGTGCGCTCCGGAAGGGGAGAGAGGCCGGACCTAACTGCGGAGACAGGTCTCAACGAGTCCGTGACGTCAACGGGACGTGTGTGCGTGCGTGGGGCTTGGCGCGCTCAGGAAAGGGAGAGAGGCATGACCTAATTGCGGAGGACCATGGCTACGACGCACTTCTGGCTACGACGCGGCGGACTTTGCTACGACGCACTTGACGGCGGGCTGCTGCTGCGCACTTGCTGCCCTGGCGGGGAGTGAGGGAGAAAACGGACCCTATATAAGGCGGAGCGCGAGGCTGCTCAGGAGTTCTCTCGGATTTGACGACTGTATCGCAACCATGTAATTAAACCGTTCGTTACGTTACCAATTCTCCCACCTCCACTGACCCCTGGGTTCTTCACTTCGGGGAATGGTCGTCGTCACGAGCCAGGAAGCTCCCGGACGTGCGGCTCAAACCCCGCCTCTAACAGCCCGCTCAAAATTTAGAGTAATCATGTAAAACTCGGAGGACGGGCACACATCCTTTGTGTGTTTTTCAAATGTTACAGAAATTGAGGGTGGAGGTTGTGTGGTTGTGTAAGGACACATTCCGTGCTCCCGATCATTGTCGGCACGATCGAGCCTGCATAATAGCTTTTACCTTGAGGCGGCGGAAGGTTGTCTGGGAATTGCCGCAAACGTGCCGACAGCCGTGTTGGTGTTATCGCTTGAAACAGAAACGGTAAAGGCAATCCGGGATATTCTTAAAAACAATAACGACTCTATCTAGATCATTTGCTTCTTAAAAATAAAATTATTGTCCATAAACATACTATCATTAGGGCACGGAGGAAGCAGTTTTACGACAAACATTTCATGCGTCAATCGTCTCTTAACCAATGAGAGCTGAGAGAAAGGTGCTTAACCAGCTAAGTCCCTGTTGTTATGGCTGGGTCCTAGAGCACGGCTACCCACCTAAATCGCGTCTAACAAAGTATTGCTAATGGGGTCCTCGCAGGAGCCTCCCACGCGCGGCGTCATCGAGCTACGCCGTGCGGCACACCGACGGGACGTCTGCTTCTCCCATGCCGTGAGTGACTTCCTTATGGGCAGTTGGATTACCGGTGATTAGTTGCTTCTAACGTGGAACACGTTACGCAGCTGGTTTCTAGGCACTTACAGCGACGCACTCTGCGTAGCAAAAGGGCATCGCGCGAGCGGCGCGTCAGCGTGTTAGCCAGAACCCAGCGTCGTCGCCGACCAATCGACCGAAGGCCGAAGTGGAGCTCGCGCTCGACATGAATGGAGCTGAGTTCAGTGCCGAATGCCGACACAGCCCTCCTTTCCAATACACGCTCTCGGACTACGTGATTGAACGACGGCGAACTCGCATAATTAGCGCAACGGCCGCTACGCACATGGCGACTTTCGGGAGGGGTCTACGGCTTACCGAGTTCCACCGTGCGCCAACACCTCGAAGCGACGCGCCGTCCTGTTCTGCACTGCCGCCACCGCTCGAGAGGGACGTTCTCCCCAACCCCAGCTGGACGTCGCTGGTGGCGGCCCCGATGGCCAAGGTGTGGTGCCAGCAGCGGGACTCCGGCCTTCCTGCACGCCCTGGGCAGCGCCGGGGTGCTGGCCTGTCCTCGGGACCATTGAGCTGCCACGGGGACGAGCTGGCCATGCTGGAGGATTGGTCGTGGCCCTGGAGGACCTCGGGGGCGTCACCTTCTGCCTCGAGCCGGCCACCAACGTGTGCAGCCCCAAGCCCCGGGTGGAGGGCAACAGGTGGGCACTCCTCGTGGCGTCTCGGGGACTTGGGCCGAGGAGGCCGTAGCTCCGCCCCCGGAACCGCCGATGCCGAAAACGCTTCTCCGCCGGGTGCATTTGCTCGCATCCTCAAAAGTGGTTCTATCAGTTTCCACCTTATTACGTGGTTGAAGCGTCACTTTCGTTGCTGGCCGGGACCTTGACAGTGCTGCGGTGGCAGCGACGGATTTGGCAGACGCCCGTCTTAACGCGGGTTGCTTTCTGTCTCGAAGGTCCGCGGAAGCCTTGGCAGTCGGGAATCTGGACGCCGCGATGACGGGGACTCTCGCGTTCTCTAGCACTTTTTTCCTGGAACCTTACGCCCTACGTTTCGGCTTAAACGCTGAGCATGGCGAAAAGCACAATCGCAACCTCCGAGCTCCTGCTATCCCCGCCGAGCGCGCCGGCAGCTTAGACAGCAGGTGCTTTGTTCGGGGAAATGTGCTTGCACTTTCGGTCGAGGCTTTGCTCGCGTATAAAGCGAAACGAGATGTTTCGTGGGATTTGTTTTCTCCGACGAATATGAGGGCAATGTCCGAAAGTCGAGTCGAATGGGATCACAGTTTCAAGCTCGCGCGGAGCTCTTGCATGCAATGTCGAGCTTGTCTTGCAACGAGCGATAAAGACAGGTTGGGGACTCCGCAACATCATAGCTAGGGAACGGGAGGGTATTGAAGCGGTGCCTACCATTATTTCCGCTCATCACCGGCTCGTTTCGGCTCGTATCACTCTTTCCGAGTCGGAAGGTGTTAAAAGAGTACATAAAATTAAACAAAAAAACGCCATTCCTTTTTTATTTGCTCGAAAAACTTTTGACAATGCTAAACAACCATTTCTCATAGATGTAGATAGATATGATCGCTTAAATACCGCACAACCTTTGCTTTAGTGAAGTAGTTCCAGGGTCACCTCATAGGTGGCACCAGCATGCATTCCTCTTGTAAGAGATTGCAAGAGCTCATTCCCAAGCAAACGCAAGTGTGTAAACTGGCACTAAAGTGGATTTTTGGCCAGATCTTATGTTTACAGCTCAAGTTTGATCTGTCCATCCTAGTTATAACAGATAAACGGTAGTTGGGTAGTTGGGCTTCATATGTCACCGCACAAATAAAACCTTGGCGAGCATAAATACCCTGTCAGTGTCCTTTTATGGGGCACTAAAGTGCTTTTTGAGATAGTACTTGTTTTAGGGTCATTGCTCAATCTGCTGAGCTCTAAGCATTCTAAAACTCTGGATTACATTCATGTGCAGCCAATTTGCGCATAGAAAAAATTATTAATGTCCCCGACACTTACCGTTGTTGCAGAACAACAGATGGGCGCTACCGAACATTGCTGAATAGGTCAAACGACGGGCGGCGTGTGTCAGCCACTCAACGGGCGATGGGTTTTTGCGTGGACGAGCAGCTGACCAGTCCGGATCATTCACGCGGGACCCCTTCGCTTTCAAATGGTTAACAAGCGCTGTCTGTCGTACAATCATATTCAGCAAGGTTTGGTAGCGCCATCTGCCGTTCTGCGGAAACGGCAAGTGTCGGGATGTTTGATCACTTTTTGAATACAGAAATCAGCCGCGCATGAATGTAATTTCGGGTTTTTCAGGGTGATTAGAGCCTGTAGATCGAGTTATGACAATAAACGAGGATCTCACAGAATTACCTTTAGTGCCCTTTAAGACTGATTTGATGCGTGGATTTTAAAGGCTAGTCTGTGTCGTGCCTGCGTTGTGCCCTCCCCCAGGGTGTTCCTGTCGGTGTGATCCCAGCGCCCGAGTCTGTGCTGGCAGACGTCCCGCACAGGAACTCCGGAGCCGGGTTCAGTTCAGCGTGACGCGCGGTCTTCTTCAACGTGGGCATCAACGAGCAGGCAACCCTGGCAGAGAAGTGAGGCCCCTCCCCTCCCCGCCCGCATCTGGTGTTCCGGTTCAAGCCAGGCTTCTACTTTTCGTGGTTGATGCTTCTTTAAATACAAAAAAATTTCTTCCAAGTTTTTTTTTTTTTCCTCAGATGCAGTGCTTTTCAATGTCTTTTTCGGTGTTTGACGCAAAAGTCTTATTTTCTGCCGAGCGATACCTGTAGCACGGTCGCGCAGTGCAGGTGGAATGGTGTTGTCACTTACCTGAGGACGGAGGTGCGACGTGGTTAATTCTCATAGCCGTCATGGATGCCACTAACAACCGCCACCAGTGCTCGGTGATCCTGTCAAATAAATGGGTAAGCGCGGTAAAAGTTTCTAAAACCATCCAACATTACGCGGCTAGAAGCAACTGATTTTGCATAACGCGAGGAAGGTTCGAAAACAAGTCTTTCAAGCAGACGACATGAAGAGTCTCTTCGTCGTGTCGTTACTGGCGGCATGCCGAGGCTCCTCGCTCGTCCCTCTCAGCCAAGCGCGCGGCCGACGGGAAAGCCTAACTTCCCTGGCTTCGCACCAAGCGTGGAGAGAAGTGTTTTTTCACAGCGAGGCGCGACGACAACTCATCCCGGGTCAAAATCTCTGCAAAATGTCAACGCACTGTTTGTGTCTTCCTTCATTCCGGTCCTTCTTTCTCGTTTTTTGCAACTGCTTTTCATCTTTTTAACTACATAAAGAATCATTTATTTGGTGCACGGTCATAGAGATGTGGGCTGCAAAAGTAGTCCAACACTGGGACAGCGTAAAACTGTGACTATATATAAAATGGTGCGTCATGCGTGATATTTGCTCTGGATCACGCATTATAACTTGCCCCATTACCAAGGGACAGGCTACCGCTGCACGAGGTAACAGAGACAGAGAGCCATTTTGACGGTTTTGCCAGTGGTAAACGTGTTTAAGACAAGGTGGTAACCAGAGAAAGCAGAACCCTGCGTGTTGTTTACTGTTTACAGACCGTAGGTTGGTTCCGTTGTCACTGACAGGACAAGCATGCATGGGCCTATCTTTCAGGTGCCTTCAGCACGTGCTCCTGGCCTTTTAGTCGAAGCTTTTCTGAGCTCATGAATGGCTGTAGAGGTAGGCAGAAAGCTCCCGCTTGGAGTCAGCTGTAATTCCCGCTCTGCCATTTTCAGCCCCTGTCGGCAACCATAGGAGACGTGCCCAAAGGGACGAAGATAGACCGCCCTGCTCCAGTTTACCTTCGTCCCCTCTCGCTTTCTCTCGCCACTTTTCCTTGTATGCGATGAACCTGTGGGCCCACGCCACCCATTTTGTGGTACAGGTCGACTCTCACTAACTCAAACTCGAGGGGGCCGAAAATTTGTTTGAATAAAGCAAAGTCTGAATTATCAGGAGTTTCTTCCCATAGAGACGCATGGGATGGGACCTGCACGTTAGTTTGAATTATCCGCAAGTTTGAATTAAGAGATTTTGAATTAATGAGAGTCAACTGTAGCATTTCTCTTTGGTCGGCAAGACTGACGGAAGCCCCCCTCCGGCTCGGGTTTGGCGACCAGAGCTTCCAGGAACAGGGGAGCGCATCATCACCACGACGGCGTGGGCGGCCCTGCGGGACTACTACCGACGCCTGCAGAAGTTTCCCCCTCCCCAAGAGCGAGAGGCGCCCGGGAGCTAGGGGTGGGTGCCCCCTTTCTCAAAGCCGGTCGAGACAGCCCGGGTCCTTTTTCGGTGCCACTAATGCCGTCGCGCGCCCCCAGCGGCACCGTAATGTGCGGGGGCGTGATTTCTGTGCTTCATCGGGGCCAAGCATTTTGGGAAGCCTAGAGTTAGTCTCTCGAAGATTTGCACGGCCCCGCCTCATCATTATAAACGCCTCCATTCCCGGAAAACTTCCTTGCGAATTTCTGCCGGTTCCGCGGAGTTCGCTATAAAGGCGTTTCCGACCGCACGTCCTCCACTCTCGTTTTTTGTCCTCGATCTGTCAAGCGCTGCAATAGTATCGGTTCCCGTGCATGTGCAAGTTCAGAACGGGAGTCCCTGCGATTCTTTGTCCGTCGATCCGCTGCGCCGCGAGTACTCCGGCCCCCCGGCATGCACTGCTAAGCACAAATCTGTTGTATCTGCAGTATCCTTTCCCATGACACACGAGTTTGTAGAGAATTCCCGCATGTTTATCACGTTCTAAAACTCGAATTAGCTGTGTCACGTGGTTTGTATAGTGGGCACCCCTGTATTTACTCATTTACGTATTTTTATAAAGCTTTGCTGTCTTATCATCCCCAAAAAGATTTCCCAGCTCTTTATGTTTTTCGCCATTATCTCTTCATTTTGGGTGGGTGCCCGGGCTGACTCCGGCTTCATTTTACTTGAGAAAAACCAATGCAGTCCTCTCTCTTCAGTTCTACCCCGAGAAGACCACACATCAGACATTACAACCCCTGCTCTGCCTAAATGTTTCTTAAACGTGTCCGGCAAACTTTGCAACGCGCCAAGTTGCCGGAAATCAGCTGACTCCTAGTCATGGGCGAATTGAGGCACGACTCAACCATGCGCGGTCAAGTTGCTGTGGCATTGGCATAAGGGCCAACATTGAGCCAAACGTCGTCACCATTGCTCCTTTTGGCTTGTTTTTCTACTTCTCTGGGTGAACGTAGCGGGCGGTGTCGGCAATGTTGCCTCTCGGTGCCCAGCGGAGTCCACGTGATTAGGCGAAATGCAACCTTAGCTGCGTGCTTCTTGGGAGCCGTCCCGCCGCTCACCGCTGTCTCCCGCATCACAAACCGCCGTAGCTGCCATCTCACAGTTTGTGATTATTGTTTCTCGGACTTTCGCTCACACTGCATGCGCATACTGATGTCGCAGTTGTGCAGACACCGCCGAATGTCATAGACACCAAACACAATGAAGAGTGCGCTGGCAGACAACACTCTGCAAGTTCTGGCAACACGCCCGCCCCAACGGCGGCGTCCGTACGACTCCGCCTCCAATCCCCGCCCATTGTTGCATAGAAGATCGCGGGACATCTCATACCACGTGATAGCCATGTTTTTGATGCCCTAAGGCCAATGTTGCCAGATGGAGCCAAAGTTTCAGTTTCGATTTCTGTCTCATGTTTAAAGTAAGGTACAACAATATATATCCCAGTTTCATGCAAAGCAGATGACATAGTGTCTTTTATTAGAGCTTTTTATACGTGAGCATCACTCATTATCCCGAAATTTTCGGAACTGGAGCCAGCGTTGCCCTTTAAAGGGCAACTCCGCTTCATTTTGAGTTTTGGAAAAACAATGCGGTCCCTCTTCGAGCATCGCCTAGGAAGACCACACGTCAAATATTGCGACGCAGTTCTGTCTCAAATGTTTCTTAAGCCGGTCCGGGTAAACTTTGCGACACGCCAAGGTTGCGCGAAATCGGCCTGACTCGGCCCCGGGCTTAGACGCAGCGCAACCAACAGCGCAGTCAAGGCTAGCCAGGCATGGGCGTGAGCCAACATTGGCAGATAACGTCATCTTCATGGCCCCTTTTTGCTTGTTTTTACTTCGCCGATTGAGCTGCATGCGCATGGCAGCCAGCAACGTTGCCTCTCTGCGCCCAGCGGTGTCCACGGCGGTAGGCGTACGCGCTTCGCGCAGCGCTTCTGGGGAGAGCAGACCGCCGCTTCACTGGTCCCGCCATCGTTGCCGGTTGCACCACTTCGTCGCTGCTCACCGCTTAGACATTGTTTTCAGCCACCCGCCACTATGGACACCACGCAGAGATTTATACCGCAGCGTAGATGCCGTTTAATGCCGTAGGGACAATTGCAACGTAGCGGCGAGCGCGTGCAGAGCAGACGCATAATGCACTCGTTGCCACGCGCTTCATCCTGCTGTTAGCTTCAGGATCACGCGGATATCTCGTATCACGATGTCATAAATTTCATGCCGAGGCCAATAGCGCGGATCTGCGTCAAGCTGCTTGATTACTGCGGTTTAAATAGATTAAAAATATATATCCCATTTTTCAGCAACGACGTGAGTGCTCCTTTACTAGGCTTTTAGATTCTAAATTTTCGGTTATCCTCACAATTGAATTGCTGAGTTGTTCTTTAAAGGCAGCCCGCCACAATTTCCATGCTTTTTATCAGGAAACATATCCTCGGGAAAGGGTACGGTAAAAATGGCCTATAGCAGCGGAAGTTAAATCATTAAAAAACTGTTTACAATTTATAATCGTTAAAATACGGCTGATAGCCCATGCCGAAACCCCAACTTGCCGCACTTCCGACTGGTCCGCCATTTTGACGTGACGTCACATATGGTATAAAACACTCGCACGGTAACACGTTCAGGCCTGGCCAGCCTGGCAGCAGGTCACTGTTTTGCGTTCGTGGCCGCGGGATAAAAATAGACCTCATCAGGGCTCGTCTGAATCGAGCAACGATGAGGGCATGCTGCTAGATTTTGAAGTACGATGACGATGTTAAACTCCGTTCTCATACGATCCGCCGGCATCGCCTCCGGAGGAACCGCCAGCGGCGGCTGCATTCGTGATCCGCCGCCATGCGGACCCAGATGCCGCCTCCGGGAAGCGGGAATGGTAAGGCATTGCTTACTGTTGCGCAGCACGCCAAGAAAAACTGATCGACGTTATGCCTTTTAGTGGAGGTACTTTTTGTTATATTTTGGCCCTGGTTACTAGACGGTTTTAGTAGACCGTGTTTTCAAGCCACGCCCGTAGCGAGACCCTACGGCACAACACCACTTCTCCAGCGTCGCCATAACGCGCTCTGTTATAACTGTATAAACCGATAACATACAAAAAGCAGACAGTCGCTAAACTTCAAATAAGCCAGCAAAGCAAGCACCCTGACCAACATGTGACGTCACGGCAAATCGTCAGCTTTACCATGGCAGCTCTCGTGTGTCTCTCTCTTACTCAGTAAGGCTGCTGTGTAGGGCGGGAGCAAGTGAGTTGGGTGTAAAGCATAAATTTCAAAATTATTTTCTTCTAAGAAAATTGTATATTTTTCCAGATATTTGTACACATGTCTAGAAGGGCATCCAAAATACATGGTAAAATTTATAGAAATGTACTATCGTACCATTTATGAGGATGCCCTTAAGAGATTTTGTGACGCTTGGTCGTTGGCAATTTCAGCGAATCGCGTAGTAATGTGAAGAATAGCTGAGCTGCGTGTGTTTTATCCTCCGTCTTCAGGTCCGCCGTGGAGCATCACATCGACGAACGGCTAGCGTAAGTATTGTGGTGTACCGGCATCAGTGTCGTGTATAGGCGTAATTATGGGGGCATACTGCTCCCTGGCAGACCCAGGGGGGCAAGCCCGGCCCGGCTCATCTTTTTTTTTTAGCTAGTGTTTGTTGTTAGTTTGTCGTTTGATAATTTGTATTTTGTCTTAAATGTATAATACTTTACCTATGTTTGCACTTCACACAATAGAACGCTAAGTTGTTTGTAGGCACTGAAAATAAACACCATTATTATTATTATTAGTATGTATATTATGTCCAGACGCTGTTTACGTACATGTAACGAGCTTCTAGTAGTAGGATGTAAACAAAATAACGCCCACGTTGCTTTATTGACAAAATCATCGCGGGGCGGAATCCCAGCGTTTCTCTCTCTCCAGCTTCAATCTCCAGTTCTGCCGGGGCACATAACGTAGCACTCCCCCCCACCCCCGGGAACTTCTCAGCCTGCCCCCCCCGGGAAAATGGAAAGCCCACGCCCACTGGTGTCGGGTTTATAATGCGAAAGCATTAACTGTCTCGTGGAGCGAGCTGAGGCCGTCAGTTTCAGCGCGGAAAACGGCCTCGTTTCCGCGATCCCAGTAAGAGTGATTCGCCTTGTCTCCACTACGGCAGCACGACGGGGTTTCGCTGGTCGTCATGTTACGGCCTCCGAGATCCTGGCGCGTGCTAGTACGGCAGACGACATAGAGCGGATGAGCGGGTTTCATGCTTTCGCATTCACAACTCATAAGAAATGCTACCGTATTTATTCGAATATAGTCGTATCTTTTTTTGTGAAACGTTAGTCAAAAATTATGGGTCGACCTATAATCGTGTCCAAAAAGAATTTGGGACTTCCACATTCGGGACCAAATTTTTTGAAACTTTGAGCTATCACCGCCTAGGCCGAAGTCGCAGAGAGCCGCGTTTCAAAAAGCTTTTGATGCACAAAAACAACCGAAACAACAACAGCCGACAGCCGCGCTGCGCTGTGCTGCCACATTTTGCCTTTAAAGTACATCCTTCTCATCCGGGCATCGCTTGCCATCGCGTTCCCCCTCGCTGGGCAAGGGGAAGGGGAGGAAGAGCGGCAGCGATGCTGGGCACTTTGCCCTCCAACCCATGTCCATCGCAACGCGCACAAAAAAAAAAAAAAAGAGAGGAAGAAAACGGAGGGTATTTTGTTTGTTGCTTTTCGGCGGCTCGCGTGCTGCTCCACGGGACTTTCAGCGCTGGCGTTGTTCGCGTCTTTGTATTTGCTCTTTCGTCGCTTTCGCCTGTCTCCACCTTCTTCGTCGTCATTTACAACGGTGTCAGCAGGGGTATTGTAGCGAATTTGCGAGATGTCTACTGGCCGCGAAGCTTCGAGCGAAGCGGTCCAGGCGTCCAAAGTTCTGACGATGATTGCTTTTGACACGTCCTGTGATTTAGCTTTTTGGAGAGTGCAGGCTAAAGGTTTGAGCTTCTTTCGTCGAATCTTTCTGTTCCGGGAAAAAGGTTTGCCCAATCAGATAGTCTGAACGCTATTTTTTTATTCTCGGTGGGGCTCTTCAATAAATAGTCGACCTATTTTTCGTGGTCGACCGTATTTTCGGGTAACATGGTGCAGCCCAATCCTCGAGCTTTTTTGGTACCTTACACGTGCGGCGTGTTGGCACTGCGTGGACGACACGCGGAATTGCGTGTTTCCAGGAGTGTGTCAGCTTCTAGGTGTCCGAGTTTTTTAGGCCCATTCAAGTTTGCCCCTCGGCTTTTTTGGCTCCTGCATTCTGAGGGGCAGCTTCCGCCGAAAGTTTCCTGTTGCATTCCAGTTACTGGGCATATTTCAGTTGGTAGAATCTGTTTAGGACTAGGGTTTCATTAAAAAATTGTCTGCCTAGAAAGTGCAATGCAAAAAGTGTAACAGTTCGTCCTCTTGCTGAATTTACTGGGAACATCAAAGTGCTTTAGATACACAAAAATTGACCGCGACCTCCACGTAGTGAATGATGTTGGCTGGGGGAAGTCGGTGGTGCTTGTCTGCGTAGACCTGGAGCCGCAGCATGCCAAGCCTTTCGCTTGTTTTCATCCATGCCAGAAAGAGGAATGTGTGGTATGGAACGTGGTTGGTGGCACAGCATTTGAGCATTTGGCATCGCAGCGCCTCTCGTCTATAAACGTTGAGCCAATGCATGCAAAGTTTAACGCGATTATATACGGATTTGACCGCAGCGCCTCTCCTGTATAGACGTTGAATGGCTGCATGCAACGTTTCATCTATGACAGAAACCCCAGGTCTTGAGTTACTACCACATCTCAGAGCCCCCTACTCGTCCTGTCACTGCACAAACAAATTTCAACATTTTTTTCATAATTTTTTTTATCTTTGTTGTGTTTTTTTTAATTACATAAGGCACGTAAGCTCACGAGCTCGTAAATTTTTATATTTTTTTTTCTTCTTTTTTTTGTTCTACGCGAGCACGTGAGCATGTGCTCACGTGCTCGTGAGCACGTGATCTCACGAGCAGAAGCACGAGCGCCCTGACGCCGGCCTACGGCGGACGGACATACGGACATGGCTGGCCCCTAGGAGCTTCGCCCCTAAAATAGGACGAACACACCCAGCTGAAAACCCACTGCACTTCCGTGTCTCCTGACTTTATCCATATGACTAGGACATGTTTAAATTTTGTCCCCCACCCCCGTCTCGAGACGGTACGCCCTAAATTTAGACCCGAACTTTTTATGCATCACGTGACCAGTAAACGGTTTCGTAGGAAATACTCCAAAGGGTTTTGGGGCTTCTTTCTATTTGCGCGGGACTTCCGGTTAGGAAGCAACATCTAGTAACATACACTTAGTAATATTGGCAACCGTCAAAGATGGGAAGAAGAACAGGTTGGTGCCTGTCCTGTCCCATGCTTCCCATCTTTCTGTTTGCATTGTTTTACCTTGATATGGTCGGGTTTGTATGCAACGTGTCGGACGGCTTCTTTTTGCGATACGCAGGGATCCAGCCGAGAGACGTGCCGCTTCCCGAGCTCATTGAGCAGATTCAGAGCCGCGTGAAGTCCCGCAAGAGCAAAGACGTGGAGATTCTGCACCTGGCAATGGAGGTGAGCTATTATACCGTATTTACTCGCATAATGAACGCACTTTTTTTCCGAAAAATCGAGGCAAAGTTGGGGGTGCGTTCATTACGCGAGGTAAAATTTTTGCGTCCGTATTTACTCGCATAATGAACGGACCTTTTATCCCGCAAAAATCGAAGTAACTTCTTATCTCTTTGCGCGCGGCGTAAAGACTCCAAAGTCAAACTGCGATGCGCAAAAAAAAAAAAAATGCCCTCTCCATTTTTTTTTGCTTCTGTGTTTTTTTTTTCTCGTCTTCGCAAGCTGTTTTGTTTGCCCACGTTGCCCATGCTTTTGCAGACCTCGCTGCACCAGGGTAGAAAAGTGCGTTCATTTCGAGGGCTTCTGCTTCTCTTTTTAAAGTGCGAGGAGGAGGCGAGGGCAGGATGCCTCTCATTATGTGCGCTTTGCTTGGGCGAGGGCTTTTCTGCTTTTCTTTCTTGTCTCCTGCGCGCGGCGCGACCCTGGAACCAAACTGCGTCGTGCGAAAAAGAGAGAAGAGCTCCTCTTTATGCTTTTTTCTTTCTCTTAATTCCGTGATTTTTTTTTTTGCCGTCTTTCGCAAGCTGTTTTGCTTTGCTTAGTCGAGGGCTTCGCCGCTTCTCTTTCCTATCTTCTTGCGACGACGCGCGGCTCGCGACCAACCTGCGCTGTGCAAAAAAAAAAGAAAAAAAAAGCAAAAAAAAAGCTCCTTTGTTTTGTTTTCTTTTCTCTTGTTCCGTGGATTTTTTTTTTGCCGCCTTTCGCAAGCTGTTTTGTTTCGCTTTGCTTAGGCGAGGGCTTCTCCGCTTCTCTTTCTTAACTCCTTGCGCGCGACGCGCAACCCAAAATCCAAACTGCGCTGTGCAAAAAAAAAAAAAATCTCTATGTTTTTTTTTTGCTTTTGTTGGATCTTTTTTTATTTTTTTAACGACTTTCACAAGGCGTTTTGTTCGCTCACGCTGCACATGCATTCGCGACCTCGCTGCACCAGGATAGAAAAGTGCGTTCATTTCGCGCGCGTGGAGGGAGGGGTCAAAATTTTGACGTCCGAGTTGGGGGTGCGTTTATTACGCGAGGAAAAAAAAGTCGAAATTTTGAGAGCCGACTTGGGGGTGCGTTCATTACGCGAGTGCGCTCATTGTGCGAGAAATACGGTAATAATAACTTAATTTTCATCGACTATGATGGGGGCCCAAAACGAAAAAAAGCTGCAGTAGGCAGCTTGACTGGTCTTCATGCTCCTTACACTGATCAGCAGCAAGCATGTGGAAACATACAAAAAATAACTCGCGACAGCAGGAACATTGCACGTCTACACGTTCATATGCCTACAAACTAGTTCCACCCAAATACAAAACGGGAAACTAAAATAATAACACCTACCAAAATATAAGTGCATGTCCTTGAAAGTTAAACTCTCAAACCAATACTATCAATACAAAGACTAAATTTTAGCAAATGTGGGAGTGAAACCTAACATTTGATAGGCATATTTGTTCACTGCGTAATTATTTCCATTTCTCTGCGTTACGGGTGGGGTACGGTGGAAAATTTCTCTTAACGATGCAAGTCTTTCTAGAAAACCCGAGTTCCCTTATTTTATCGCTTTCAAAGCTAGTACACTGTCTGTAGTGATATAATTCATAGATATTGTCTTACGGTTCTTAAAGGGATGCTGAACCGAAATCTGGATTCCACAAACCCGCGGCAAAGGCGCAACGGATGCTACAAACATCAAAACATCACTCATGCAGCGATATCTCAAACGGATGACCATATTTTTTTCAAAAAGAGGAGCGCATTTGACAGAAATGTTTACGTCATGTTTCTTCGAGAAGGATGTGGAACGGCCTCGCGTCTTCTCCACCTCAGCAGCCTTGAGGAGGCGAAGCGAAGAAAGGAGGAAACGAGGTATCTTTACGTCACGCGCCTTGTCGGCCTGGTTCAATCTCGACCTCTTTTTCTCAAAATACGAGCGTCCATTCGAGATATTGCCTTAAGAGTAGTGTTGTAGGGATTGTGGCGTCCTGCCTACATCTCCTGCATTGTTTTCTTGAAATCCAAATTTCGGTTCACCATCTTTAAAGGGCAACTCCGCTTCATTTTTGGTTTTGAAAACAATGCAGTCCTCTTCAGTATCGCCCAGGAAGACCACATCAAATATTACGACGCAGTTCTGTCTAAATGTTTTTTAAACAACCGGCAAACTTCGCAACTCGCCAAGTTGCCGAAATTGGCTGACTCGAGCGGGCGATTCAGGTGCAACCTACAGCGCAGTCAAGGCTACTGCGGCGGGAGTGGGCCAACATTGAGCAACTGTCATCATCATGGCCCCCTTTGCTTGTTTTTACTTCTCCGGCGAGCGTAGCGCATGACGCCGGCAACGTTGCCTCTCGGCGCCTGTGGTGTCCACGTGATTGGCGTAACGTGCCTGTACGGCGCTCTTGGGAGCCGTCTGGCCGCCCGCCGTGGTCCCGCCGTTACCGCCGTCTTCCGCGTCACAACCACCGGTCGTCGTCTCACCGTTTGTGATTATTGTCTCTCGGAGTTTCGTCCACACTCACGGACACTACGTGCGCAGGTATATGCCGCAGTTGTGCAGATGTCGTCGAATGCCGTAGACACCAAAACGTGGCGAAGAGTGGAGTGCAGACGACACTCGTGCCTGCCACACGCCCGCCCCAATCCCCGTCCGTCGTTGGGCCAAGAATCATGTGACATCTCGTACCACGTGACGGCCATGTACTTGGCGCCCCCGAGGCCATGTTGCCAGACGGAGCCGAGTTTCGGTTTCGATTTCCGCTTGTGTTTAAAATTATATTAAAAAATATATATCCCATTTTTCGCAAGCTATATCGACGTAGTGTCTTTTACTAGGGCTTTTAATTCGAAATCACTCATTATCCCGAAATCTACGGAATTGGATGGAGTTGCCCTTTAAGGGCAGACACTACCCAGAAAGAGTCAACTTCTGTACCGCATGCATGATCTCAATCAAATTTGCAGTGGAAGTTTATATGAGTGGAAAGACCATCCCTGCCAAATTTCATCATCCTATGTCAATTTTGAAACTTGTTCACGAATGTTTCAACATGGAAGTCAGTGTGTTCGCCGAGAAAACTGTCGTTTAAAATACCATACACGATCTTCCTGAGGGGAACTATGGGGTGATGCGGAGCATCGTGTTAGTTCCGAGGAAAGAGTCAGTTGCGTGCTGACGCCGAGAGATGGCACCACCGACTGCCCTAGCGTTACCCTCTACGCGAGCCTTCGTCGCGGCTTGTGGCAGAGAACTAAAACGCTCGCCGCCGCCGTTTATTTTTTAATGCGAATAGCATTCTTTGGATACTTCACGCACTTTTCGTCTATGTATCTATCTATCTATCTGGCTATCTAACCTCTTACGCCGCGGGTCGATAAATAAATAAAAAAGACCGGCGCCGGCTGGGATTCGAACCGTTGACCCTTTGATCAGCAGGCAGACGCGCTAACCACAGAGCCATGAAGGCAGTCATTCAACGCACTCTAAACGGTTGTTTATATCTTTACCATAGGACGGCTTACAGCGCTGTCACAGCTACGGTGCGCGCGCGTTCCATGCACGAGGGCTCATTCCGCTCTCGGGCGCTGACGCACGTGCCGCTAGCTCACCCTCTCCCGCGCTCGGGAGAGGGTGATGTAGCGGCCGTAGCTCAGCCTCACGAGAGCGGAATGAGCCCTCGTGCATGGAACGCGCGCGCACCGGTAGCTGTGACAGCGCTGTAAAGCGCGTCCTATGGTAAAGATATAAACAACCGTTTAGAGTACCGTTGGTTGAGACTAGCTGAGACGCCAGAAAGTCTGGTCGGTACCATTTTGAGTGTTTGTGCGTATGGCGCGTGCTTTGCTCGCCTTCCTAAGTGACACAAACGCACGTGCTGGGCTGTGGAGATCGTGCGCAGGGCTGTGAAAGTGTCAACAAATTTAGAATCGCCTCAAGAGTGGGCTGGCGTATCTAGAGTGTGCCGGCCACCTGACGAACGCGCATAACTCCGCACCGTTTGATGCTATTCGCATTAACGTAGATAATCATTCCCAAAGGATGGGTTCTGCTGATTTTTTCACACTGTGAAGGAGAGGAGACTAGAGAGGATACGTTGCGCGGGTGTGAGGGGAGAAGCTAACGCATGCGCCAAGTGCACGCAGCTGGTGAGAGAGAGAGCGGAGAGAGTAACGCGAGCTGTTGGAGAGAGGGAAGGAGTGAGAGTTGCGCGTGCGTAGTGGACTGCGGACTACGACGCCGATGCCGCGGGACATAGACTCGAGCAAGAGATATACTCCGATCTAAAAGAGAAAATTGTGATATTTATGTGTAATATAGTCATAGGAATACCCATAGCACATACCCAGCTAGTTATTTTGCTATATTGCATTGTTTTTCATAAGTATACATAAGATTAAAATGTTTTTTTTCATGTCTGTGCTTTTGTACAAATGCAACTTTTCAACATAAGATTGTTAAAGTAGAAGAACTAACCAGCCAGGTATGTTCCTCACAAAATTCTATCCCAGAAAACCACCTAAGAATGATTCTCTATTGTGTAATAGTTAAACAATAGTTTTCCTAAAGTGAAATTTATGCCAATAAGTGGAACATAGAAAAATGTGTTCAAAGTGCTTCAACCCCTACCTTTTCTTTAGCCTAGGTGGGTCAAAAATAATTTATAAAAAATTAATTATGCAGTGTAATCCAATGAAACGTTTTGGGATTGCTCTCCAGATGTTGGTGGATATGACATTTTTCAAAATCAACTTTTTTTTTTGCAAATTTTTTTTTATTATTTTTATAAATAAGTTAAGTGGAAATCATATGCGCATTACATATTCTTAATATTTTCTTCTGCAGCAACACAGTTTTTCAATATTAGTCATTGTTAGCTAAATGAGATGACAATATGTTAAATGGGAGTAGAATAGTGATTTATAAAGCAACAATTTAACGCTAGTAGGTAAAAGAGATTGGTAGCGATTCATGACCCTACAACCGTAGCATGCTTTGGAATAATAAAGTTTATATGACTATAACAACTCATGGTCTCGCTAAAAAAACACACCTAGAGTTTTGAAACAAGTTACGATTTCGATGGAAACGAGTCATAGCGAAGAAGTTTAGATAAACCTAGAGGCTTATTTTTTGGCCGAAAAATCACTGCTTTAGTTTTGTTAATAGTAATATTTAGTGAATTGCTGTCCCCCCAGCTTTATATATTTGATAAAGTAAAGTTGCAACATCAATTAATTCATCACAGGTTTCCGCAGAAATAAATATGCTTCCATCATCTGCGTATAATACAAATTTCGCCTTATTAATAACGTCGTGATATTATTAATGTACAAATTAAAAGAAAAGGTCCCAATTTTCTTCCTTTGAACACTGGTGGTAGTAGAGCTTACGGTGGAAGAATGACCGTTAATATTAACATACTGCTGGTGATGTAGGTATGACTGTAAAAACAGTAGGGCATGTCTATGAATGCCGAAGACTTTGTGACTAATACAGTTGAATGCCTTTGTAAAATCTAGGAACATCCCCAGAACTAAAGTTTTGCTTTCAAACTGTTCTAAAATAAATTCCTTTTGACCAAGTAGGGCTGTTTCTGTTGAACAGAGTCAGTCTAAGCTCGTTATAATAGACCTGATTAGACAGACATTTGGATATAACATACCGATTAGTGAGTTCGATTATATTCCTCTATGCGTCAACCAAGTCAACACGCGTCCTTACAACAGCCAAAACGGCCACCCGCGCGACCTTGTCATACCGGTCACAAAGGTTCCGCCGCCGGTGCCCCTGCCGGTCATGTAGGTTCCGGTGCGCTCCGTGACGCCATAGGTCCGAATTTTACCACGGCCCTCGGTGGAGCCGTGGACCTAAATATTCGGGTAGGCTCCCGGGTCCGCCCTTCACGTCGCCACGAGGTCCTAGATTTCGGGTGTGCAGCGAAGTAGGGGCGTTGCAAGAGGGGAGTGCTCATGTGACCACGTGACGTCAGTGCCCACGGCCCTCAAATTTCCGGTTGGAGACGTGTCACGTGGTCCTAAATTTTCGGGTGGGCAACAGGGGTGCCCAGAGGGGATGCCCATGTGACGTCAGGTCACATGGTGTGCACTTTTCTGTAGAAAGAAGTGACGGCACATGGGTTTGAATTGAACCGGAGACATTGAGATCAGAGGCGAGCATCTTTGCATCATGCAAATGGCACGCTGGTCCCGTAGCGAGAATACGATTGAGTTGAATGCTGTGTGGTTGCTAAACGTAGCTATGGCTGTCGCATCTCACGTCACCATCTGTTGGTAAAATGTTGAAGTGTGGAGGCGAGCGTCGCGCCATTCGTTGTTGAAAAGTTCAAGTGTGCGCCCAGGGTTGTTTTTCTGAGTTGACTAAGGGTGGCCTTGTTAAGTTTTGGGCCCAGCGTGTAAAGCTTTGAATTGGGCCAGGTGCCATCTAGTGGTCAAACTTCGAAGTGGTCCTAGCTAGATTTGGGGACATCTAATGGTAAAAGCTATGACCCGCTAAATTTAGGCGTCATCTGATTATCCCTTGGCACCAGCTGGGTCCCTTAGCTGGTGCTAAGGGACCGTGCTAAATTTTGACCCAGCGTAAAGCTTTGAAGTGGCCCAGCTAAATTTTTGGGCACAGTGTAAAGTTTTGAAGCTCACAGACCGTGCTGGACCCAGTGAATTTTTGTGATAGGCGCCATCAAATGTTAGAACTTTGAAGTGGTTCTCGTTCACTTTTTAATGCGAATAGCATTCTTTGGATACTTCACGCACTTTTCGTCTATCTATGTATCTATCTGGCTATCTAACCTCCTACGCCTGCGGGTCGATAAATAAATAAAAAGACCGGCGCCGGCTGGGATTCGAACCGTTGACCCTTTGATCAGCGGGCAGACGCGCTAACCACAGAGCTATGAAAGCAGTCATTCAACGCACTTCTGAACGGTTGTTTATATCTCTACCATAGGATGCGCTTACAGCGCTGCCAAAGCGCGGTGCAGGCGCGCGTTCCATGCACGAGGGCTCATTCCGCTCTTTCGTGAGGCTGAGCACGGCCGCTACATCACCCTCTCCCGGCGCGGGAGAGGGTGAGCTAAGCGGCCGTGCTCGCCATGCATGGAACGCGCGCGCACCGGTAGTGACAGCGCTGTGGAAGCGCGTCCTATGGTAAAGATATAAACAACCGTTTGAGTACCGTTGGTTGAGACTAGCTGAGACGCCAGAAAGTCTGGTCGGTACCATTTGAGTGTTTGTGCGTATGGCGCGTGCTTTGCTACGCCTTCCAAGTGACACAAACGCACGTGCTGGGCTGCGGAGATCGTCTGTGAGGGCTGTGGAAGTGTCAACAAATTTATAATCGCCTCAAGAGTGGGCTGGCGTATCTAGGAGTGTGCCGGCCACCTGACGAACGCGCATAACTCACGCACCGCTTGATGCTATTCGCATTACGTAGATAATCATTCCCAAAAGATGGGTTCTGCTGATTTTTGACATCTGGTGGTAAACGCTTCGACGCACTCAATTTGGGTGTCACGTGAGGGTCCCCTGGCACACATGGCCAGCTGGGTCCAGGTAAATTTGAAGGTGGGGTGCCGGGAAAACTTCAAAGCTCACAGACCAGCGCTATATTTTGGCCCAGCGTAAAGTTTTGAAGTGGCACTGCCATATTTTGGGGCCAGCACGTAAAACTCTGAAGTGGCCCTGCTAAATGTTCTGGCCCAGCACGTAAAACTTTGAAGGTGTCCTCGCTAAATTTGGTTGACATCTGGTGGTAAAAACCTCGACCCGTTCAGTTTGGGCGTCATCTGATGATCCCTTAGCACGGACGTGCCCCTGTTACGGGCATCACCATCTGTAGGTAAAAAGTTTAAATATCCACCCAGGGTTGTTTTCCCTTAGTTGACTGAAAAGGATAAGCATGGAGCTGTGTCGGAGATAGAGCGCGACGCCACCCGTTAACAAAAAGTTCGAAGTATCCGTCCCAGGGTTCTTTTTCTTAGTTGACTAAAAGTGATAACAGTGGAGTTTAGTGCATCAGAGATCGAGCCTGGCACCATCTGTTGATAAAAGTGCAAGTGTCCGCCCAAACTAGGGCACTCCTCTTGCAACACCCTAGTTTGCTGCACACCCGAAAATTTGAGGCCACATGACCCACAAATTTGGGGCCATGGGCACTGAGCTTACATGGTCACGGGGCACTCCCCTTTTGCGCCGCTTTGCTGCACACCCGAAATTTAGGACCACGTGACGATCCCGGAGGGCTGAACCTAGGAGCCCACCCGCAAATTTAGAGCCATGGCTCCACCCAGAGAGCTGTGGGAAAAGTCGGACCTATGACGTCACGAACTGCACCGGAACTCTGTGTGACTGGCAGGTGCCGGCACCAGAACCTATGCGACTGGCATGACAAGGTCAGCGTGGCTAGCGCGTGCCGCGTACGTGACGGGCCCTGAATAAATTAAGACCTTGTTCAGTTTGGTATCAAATACCTACTACTGAACAGCTTTTCCTAGATCCAAATTGTAATGAAGTTACGAGACCACATTTATTCGAAAGGCCTACTAAGCGGTGATAGAGCAACTTTTCCAAAGATTTGGTAAATACAGGCAATATGTGGAGCAGAAGTTTGTCTGCTTCTTTTGCAGGGGTTGTGGTGACATCAGAACGCCGAGGCTCTGATTGGCTCTGATCTGAAGGATCCTCAAGGCAGCTAGCATTGAGGTCTGCCCACTATCCTTCAATTAGAGCCAATCAGAGCTGGGCGTTCTGACGTCACCACAACCCCTGACAAAGAAGCAGACGAACTTGCACGTGCATAGAAATAGGTCTATAGTTACCTAACTGATTTTTATCTCCCTTTTTTAAAGTATAGACATCTTTGCTACTTACATTCTTCTAAGAAACATGGAAGATTTCAGAGAAAGATTAAACCTTGGGAGCAATTAAGTCAGCAACGTGCTTAATTAGGCGAATTGGGTTCTAAAAAATAGATTTGCAGTTCCTCTGACATATATACTATATATTTGCAAGGGTTATCAGTTATCACTACTAGATATAGGTATTTAGGAAATAGTCATTAAACCTTTTTGCCGAATTTCGGCCGGTTAAACTCACATTTCTGTACTGCAATGTCTCAATGGATACAAGAGCCCCCTTGACCATCGAACCGAGATGTTTCCATATTATGTCAGTGCGACCATTTGCCGACGAAAAGAGGGAGCAATAGTAACACTTTTTGGCATTCCTTAGCTCTTTGGTCAAACTGTTCCGGTAAGACTTAAATTCTTTTAGAATATCCGGGTTGTCTGTCTTAAAGGGGCCCTGCAACAACTTTTTGACTGGTTTTTAATTTGAACCGAACCTAAGCGCACTGAACGTAGTAACTTAATGAAACTTTTCTTTTCGCAAAATTCGCTTTATTTTAAAAGTTATAGGCGAATTAGAATCACAAAAACAAGCAAAAAATAACCTCCTTCATGACGTCGTAGGTCCTGGCTTGAGTGGCCGTGAACTAGAGGAGGGCTAGTGAGCTCATCGAGCGCTCACGGCTGCCGCACTCCGTGTCGACAGCTCGAGAGGGCGCCACTATACCGTGTGTTGGATAGGCTGTATGAAGCGGGCGGACAGGGCGGCTCGCATTGCATTGCTGCGCGATTAAAGACTATTTCGGCGTAACACTTCATTGGCCACAAACGACAGCAAACACGGGGTAAAGATCAGTACAGAACGGGAGCCACTTCACGCTGCCATACCGCCAAATGGCCTTTCTACGCTCCAGGACCTTTCTACGCTCGCCGTTCGTTGGCGCCTCATCCCACTAGCCCTTTCTAGTATGCGCCGTTTTTTTCGCCGCCTGGTGGCGGGTATGTCGACGGGTCATTTCTTGTTTCCGTACTTTATCAAACTGCATTTGTTTCTTTTCTTATCTAAAATACTGAACAAAAACTACTTTCATACATAATTGAAACGGTTCGCGACACTTATATTTTGTATCTCGACTAAAAAAAAAGCTTCTGGCGGCTCTGACCAGTAGTAAGGCCAGGATTTAAGACGTCACATTTTGCGCGCTTTCGGTACCGCGGATCGCCCTCGTCGGTGGAGGAGGTTTCCGCGTCGTCCGGTTAAAATATGATGCACTGATATTTAGTTGCTCTCTCCGTGCCCGCTGGCTTGCCCGAACCCCAAGAAACGTGGAAACCGCAAAAAAGGTAGACGCTTAAATATGATTGCAGGGCCCCTTTAACGGAACGTTTATATAGTGCGTCTCTCTTACCAATTTTTTTTTATCAAACTGGAAGTTATTTATGGTTTAGGAATCTGTTTTTATATTTGTTTTTTAATTTATGTGGAGAGTGATGTTTATACAGTTCAAGAAATTGCTCTAAAAAAAGTTTATAGGCATCATCAACAGTTCTTTGCGTAAGCACCATATCTGAAACAATTGCTGCAATGTCCCGTCTAAAAACATCGAGGCTATTTTTTTCTATATTTTGGGAAACCGCAGGTTGGTATTTCGTTAGCTTTCCAGATATATTGAGCTTAAAGGGACACTGACAGTAGTACAGAACAGTGAGCGGAACAAACATTACTGCAAAGGAATCACACGGCAAACAAATCCATCAACGCATTTCGTCAGCTGCGTGCTGGAAAAAAAAAACAACATCGCACGGTTGGGTGCAGTTACGTGACTCTGCCACTCACTCTCTCCTCTCCACGTCTCCGTGCGGTGGGGGGTTTTGGTTTCGGTTTCGAGCAGTTGCATTTTTTTTTCTTTTTTAAAAAATACGTGACTCTGTAGCAAAATATTAGTTGGGTAGTATTCTGACGCCATAATGAATCGCCTCGGCAAAAAATGAAAGAAACATTTTGGGGGGTGTTGGTGTCCCTTTAACACACAAAAGAAAATGAGTAAGATGGTCACTCAGGTCACAACTTATAACTCCACTGTTCACTCGATCTGTATGAAATTATTTATAAACAAATCTAAAATAATTTTGGATTGTAAGGTAGCTCTTATGGGATGGACAGTTGTATTGACATATCCGTACATGCTAACTTCTGTGGCGCCACTTTTCTGCAGAAACACATTTCGTAGATTAAACGGTGCAAGTTACCGGGAAAATGCCTGGCCGTAAATATTAAGTTTGAACGTTTCTGGAATAGTGAGAGTTTTCACTTTAAATTGTCTCGGCAGCTGCAATTGTAATTGTAATTGTAATTGTAATTTATTTGCACAAGAAGTATGATGTATATGCGACGTACGTGCGAGGCTAGGCAGAAAGGTAACAACCCTTACGCTTGTGCGCCTGCTAGCCGGTCGCCGCATACACCGTGGTTGAGGGGAAAGGTAAAGGGGAAAAAACAATTTGTGTAAGTATAAATAGTCGCACCACAGCATAAACGTACAAGAGTATGGCCATCGGAGTGGAAATATTTGCGTTATGGAAATCTTTAAGAGCACCCTGAAATTATTTTAATGTAGAAGGAACTTTGTGTTTCTTTTTAGTGGTGCAGCGAAAGAAAAAGCGTCACTTTTCACTGGGGTATTGTTGGGATAATCTTATTAGGCAAATTTAGTTAGTGGTGACAGTTTGGTAGGTTGAAGTGCTGATTGTTAGGGTTCTCTAGGATAGTTCCCTAGAAGAGTGAAGCCAATTGCTAGGGTTCCTAGAATTGCTCTTAGGATGGTTCCCTAGAAGTTTGAAACCAATTGTTAGGGTTCCCTGGAATTCCCTAGTGTTGTTCCCTAGAAATAATCTTGAATTTAGGGAGTCTTTTCAGAAAGGCTCCATCTGCGAAATGGCGAAACGACTTTAAAAGTGCTCTCGGTGTGTGCCTGGCAGGTGTGCCGTCGGCTACGTGGGCTCCGTTTCACGAGCTGCAAGAGTGCCAAAGACCGAACTGCCATGAGTGTGACCCTGGAGCAGGGCCAGATCTTGGTTCAGGACTTTGGCCTGGACCCGCAGGAGCTGCCCAGGGCCGTGGCCTGCATGCGCAGGTAAGCTCGCTTCTCCAGAAACCTGGGGTGGGAAGTTCAGAAATCTGGGAAGCTTCCAATAGAGAAAACCGCAAACTGGGGAGAAGGAAAGGGGAAAAGTTTGCCTACAAATGGAAGACACGCAAAGGGACTATTTTGCGACACAATTAATTTACACCAGCTTACCCGCACTCCTTGTGCCTTTTAAAAGTCAGGAAACTCCCTTTTTTTCTACACAGGGAATATGGGGAGAACAATGTTGGGACTCTTCCACTAGGGAATGTGAAGAAATGTAATCTGGGATTTTCTACGGGGAAAATTGGGAAACTTGACATGTATTTTTCTCACTTTAGGGAATGTTGGAAAAACAGGAAATGTTGGGAATCTAATCTAAGCAATGTTGGGAAGACTACACGTTTTAGAAGCTGCCAACTCGAAAAAGTGTAAAAACGGAATATTTGGAGCAACTTCGCTCAATTCCAAACATTTCTGGATAATGAGCGATTTCACATTAAAAAGCACTAATAACAGGCATTACGTCATTTGCTTTACGAAAAGGGGATATATATTGTTAAACCTTACTTTAAGCTTGAGCAGATATCGAAACCGAAACTGCGGCTCTGTCTGGCAACATTGGCCTCGGCCCACCAAAAACATGGCTATTGCGTGGTATGAGATGTCTAGAGCCCTGCATATCCGCAGATTATCCGCAGATATCCGCAGTAAACTGGCGGGTTCAAATAAAAATGAGTCAGATTTGGCGGATTGCGGATTGGGTGCGGATGCCAGGGGCTGCGAATACGGATGCGGTATCCGCGGGTCCGAATCTGTTTTTGCCGATGTGGCCCATAAACGTGTGCGCCCGTACAGTGTACAGTGAATGAGTGAGTGATACCATGAAGTGCATCATTGAATGTATTACGGGGGCAAACTACTCTCTTAGATTAAAGGTGCCAATCGGTGAGAAAATTGTTCTTTACGTCAATAAAGATTTGTTTCTCACTAAAGATTGCTTTAGAATGTTCTATCTCGCCACAAATACTGTCCCTAGAAAAAGCAAAGAATGCAGGAGCATCAGTCGTCCCAGGAAGCATGTGTACTTCTTTGGCAGGGAAAAAGCGGCTTTGGGCAAAGAAGACCCAAAACGTACAGCCCACAAGAAAGTAGAAGGAGCGTGCAAGTGACTTCTTCGCCTACAAGTATATATTGAGGAGACTGAATTCAATCCTCTGGAGTGGTGGAACTTGCAGCCAGTACGGGTTTCCGCACCTCATTCTTGTAGTGCAGTTTGTGCAGACCATCCCAACATCAAGCGCACCAACGGAGAGAGACTTCTCACTAGCGGGAATTAATTTCAGAGAGGCGAACCAGTCTGAATCCTTCCGAGTTCACGATATTCTGTTTCTTCTACGCAACAACCTCGACAAGCGAAATACTGCGTGTGTGTGCGTTTTCTTTTCTCGACATAGATAAAGTGAGGCCAGAGAAGAAGAAATAAAAACAAGATGCCTCAGTCTGCTCCCGCTTTCGCACCGCAGACTTAATCCAATAAAAATAAAATGAATTGGATCCTTGGATCAAGTGGGAATTTTTGGAAACGCCAATTGAAAGTTAATGGGGATAAATGAAACCAGTAAACGGGTCAACCAGTGGAATGGCCTGGGAAATGCCAACCAGTACTAAAAGCTACTGCAGTGCTTGACTCACCTATCCAACTCCGCTACTAATAGCATCCTCGATCATCCGCACCGGTGCGCACCGGGGCAGCGAGGTGCGCCCCTTCATCTTCTATCAAGTGCACCGGTGCGCACCGGACGTCCTCGATCAGCGAGCGCACCCTCCAGGTGCGGCTTTTCGTTGCCCCAATGCGCACCGAGAAAATCGACGGTGCGCCGGGGTGCCAGTCCCATCAGGCATTGCGGCCAGGAGCGGGAATCGAGAAGATCGGCGGGAGTAACAGACGCGCAGACTATCGAGATGGCAATCTCACAAAAACGAACACGTCTCGCAGCTGCACTAGATGAATTCCTCAGCTCTTCTGACGGCGAGACGATGAGCTTCTTACCATCGCCGCGATTACCGGCGATTGCTGCGGTGACAAGGAGCGCCTGAAAGGTACGAACTTCGTGGAAAGCGTCGCGAGGTGTTTCGATGACAGCGACGTACGGCTATTATCTGGTGTTTCTCTTTCTTGAACCAACAATGATGGCCAACATACACATCTGGAATTGTCCCCGCTTCGTGAACCCATCGACAATCACGTCCACGATGTTTGTGTGGGACCGTCAAATCCACGAGTAAAAAAATAGAGAAATTGACAGCAGACGGGCACCATGCGCTAGACCTAAGCAAGAAAAGCAGAACAAAACGCGAAGTGACGCAAGATGGAGCCTCGCCGCGATGCAGCAGGCGCGGCGCAGTTTGTCCTCGATGTTGCACAGACTTCGCGCTGCACGACCGAGGAGCGCTGTGCACTGTGCTGGTTTCAGGGCGATTCCGGTGCGAGTTGATCGAAGATGCTATAAGACACGAGCGTGCCTCACAGCGGGTCCGATGGTCACTGTATGGCTCTTTTCTCTGACAGTTGGCACTGATCGTTTTTAATGCGAATAGCATTTTTTGGCTACATCACACTTTTCGTCTGATGTATCTATCTGACTGCTATCTAACCTCTTACGCCGCGGGTCGATAAATAAATAAAAAGACCGGCGCCGGCTGGGATTCGAATCCGTTGACCCTTTGATCAGCAGGCAGACGCGCTAACCACAGAGCTATGAAGGCAGTCATTCAGCGCACTCTAAACGGTTGTTTATATCTTTACCATAGGACGCGCTTTACAGCGCTGTCACAGCTACCGGTGCGCGCGCGTTCCATGCACGAGGGCTCATTCCGCTCTCGTGAGGCTGAGCACGGCCGCTAGCTCACCCTCTCCCGCGCTCGGGAGAGGGTGATGTAGCGGCCGTGCTCAGCCTCACGAGAGCGGAATGAGCCCTCGTGCATGGAACGCGCGCGCACCGGCTAGCTGTGACAGCGCTGTCAAGCGCGTCCTATGGTAAAGATATAAACAACCGTTTAGAGTACCTTTGGTTGAGACTAGCTGAGACGCCAGAAAGTCTGGTCGGTACCATTTTGAGTGTTTGTGCGTATGGCGCGTGCTTTGCTCGCCTTCCTAAGTGACACAAACGCACGTGCTGGGCTGCGGAGATCGTGCGCAGGGCTGTGAAAGTGTCAACAAATTTAGAATCGCCTCAAGAGTGGGCTGGCGTAGCTAGAGTGTGCCGGCCACCTGACGAACGCGCATAACTCCGCACCGTTTGATGCTATTCGCATTAACGTGAGTATAATCATTCCTAAAGGATGGGTTCTGCTGATTTTTTAAGTATGGTTCCTAGCATGCAGTTGGGAGAGTTCGTATTCAAAACTTTGACCGATTGGAGGTGTTGCCAATATTGAATATTGTGATATTTTCCCTGTGGTGTACTCATGCCTTACCACAAATACACGAATAGTTCGCTGCCGCAAGTGAGCGGCCTTCTCCCCACTTTTTTACTGTTTGGCCGAAAAAAGATGACACAATGTTATTAGTCTGTCCTTTGACAATTTTATTGTTTATAAAATATCCGTCTGCTTGAGGTGGGTTCTACAAAGCAAGAAAGAAAATAAATCTAAATTATCTTCCTTTTGAGCTGTGGCACAGAGCTGCCAGTGTCATTCGGACACCTAGGGAGAGTGGATCTAATAACTGCGATCATCTTTCAAACGTATGCGAAGTGTCTCTGGGAGAGAGAGAGAGATGAAAACTTCATTAGGCCCAAAGAATATGAGCAGGGGCCCAGTCCAGTCTCTCTGGTGGCGTACCAGAGAGGACTGATGCGGTCGCAGCCAGGTAAACCTGGTCCGATAAATGTGAAGGGCCGTACGTCACTCGGAGTTGGGGGGAAGGACAGGGAGGGTGAGGGTGGAGGCAGATGGCAGATCCACAAGATGATGGGTATTTGGGCGGTCGCCACAGTGGATGCAGGGGGAGATCCTCAGGAAGTAGACCTCGTAGAAGGTGGATGCGGGCTGCGGGAAGAGGTTACTTAAGGAAGCAGGATGGTGCCTTGTATGCGGTGAGGTGAGTGTGAAGGGGTGGAAAGATACCGACGGGCCTGTTCCATATGACCCGGAGGAAGGTAAGGCCAAATGGGAAACGCTCTGAGCAGATCTGGGGATGTCGGTGCTCCGGTGGCGGCTGCCAAGAGCAGGCAGGAAGCTGCTGGCCCCTGCATGCCCCATGACCTGGGATCCAACAACTTCAACAGGTGATAGTAGGTCGTTCTATTGTTCTGCATGGCAAGTGGAAGAGTGTGTATGAGCCGGCAGCGCCATGAGTGGTGAAGATGATGGGAATGAGGTAAAGAGCCTGAGGGGAGTGGTGGTGCCCGCAATGGGTGTAGTTCCGCCAAGCATGGCCATGGGAGGAAGAACGGCGTGTGTATTGTACTGAAATATGATTGTGACCCTTGATGATTGTTTATTTATAAATACGATAAAACGAATACGATCAAATGACTTTTCACCGTATTCTTACATGAAGAGTCCTTTGTAAGTTAAGCAGACGTCTTATACCGTATTTACTGCAGAATGAACGCACTTTTTTCCCGAAAAATCGAGGCAAAGTTGGGGGCGCGTTCATTACGCGAGGTAAAATTTTGCGTCCTTATTTATCAGTACAATGAACGGACCTTTTATCCCGCAAAATCGACGTAACTTCTTATCTCTTGGCGCGGCGCGCGACTCCAAAACTGCAAATCCGCGAGCGCGCAAAAAAATGCTCCTCTCAATGTTTTTTTTTTTCTTCTAGCTTCCGCGTCTGTTCTTCCCCCCCCCCCCCGCCTCTTCGCAAGTTGTTTTGTTTGCCCACCCTGCCTATGCATTCGCGACCTCGGGCTGCACCTGGATAGAAAAGTGCGTCCTATCTGCGAGTGCTCCTCGTTTTCTTCCGGCGCGCGAGGAGGCGGGCTAGGCAGATCTTCCCCTTGTGCGCGCTTTGCTTAGGCGTAGGGTTCTCCGCTTTTCTTTCTTATCTCCTTTCGCACTGCGGCAGCCGCACCTAAAACCAGAACTCCGGTGTTGCGCAAAAAAGAGAAAAAGAAACTCTATGTTTTTCTTTCTCCTTTGGATTTTTTTTACGCGTAATAGCATCTTGATAATTTCCACGACTTTTCGCCGATGTATCTATCTATCTATCTATCATCTATCTATCTGGCTATCTAACCCTTACGCCGCGGGTCGATAAATAAATAAAAAAGACCGGCGCCGGCTGGGATTCGAACCGCTGACCCTTTGATCAGCAGGCAGACGCGCTAACCACAGAGCTATGAAGGCAGTCATTCAACGCACTCTAAACACTTGTTTATATCTTTACCATACGCGCGTACAGTGTCGCGCAGCATGCACGAGGGCTAGCTCCACTCTCCGAGGCTCAGCCCTGCCTCTGGCTCACCCTCTCCCGCGCTCGGGAGAGGGTGATGTAGCGGCTGGCTCAGCCTCACGAGAGCGGAATGAGCCCTCGTGCATGGAACGCGCGCGCACCGGTAGCTGTGACAGCGCTGTAAGGCGCGTCCTATGGTAAAGATATAAACAACCGTTTAGAGTACCGTTGGTTGAGACTAGCTGAGACGCCAGAAAGTCTGGTCGGTACCATTTTGAGTGTTTGTGCGTATGGCGCGTGCTTTGCTCGCCTTCCTAAGTGACACAAACGCACGTGCTGGGCTGCGGAGATCAGTGCGCAGGGCTGTGAAAGTGTCAACAAATTTAGAATCGCCTCAAGAGTGGGCTGGCGTATCTAGAGTGTGCCGGCCACCTGACGAACGCGCATAACTCCGCACCGCTTGATGCTATTCGCATTAACGTAGATAATCATTCCCAAAGGATGGGTTCTGCTGATTTTTTTGTTTGTTTGCCGTCTTTGGCAAGCTGTTTCGCTTTGCTTTGGCCAGGGCTTCACCGCTTCTCTTTCCTAACTTATTGCAGCGACGCGCGGCATCCCCGGAACCAAACTCGCGCTGTACAAAAAAGAAAAAAAAGTTTCTCTTCTTTTTTCTTTTTTCTCTAAGTTCGTGGATTGTTTTTTTTTTTTTGCCGCCTTTTGCAAGTTGTTTTTTTTTTCGCTTTGCTTAGGCGAGGGCTTCTCCGCTTCTCTTCTTAAAGGGGGACTCAAGCGGTTTTTGGGGAAGCTACTTTTTGGTGCGATGGCGTTAAGGAAGTGTCAGTGAATGAGTATCTTCAGTTTTAAAAGGCAGAACCGCCTATTAATCACGCAGGAATAAAATACGTGCGGACTCTTTCCTGTACTTGCGAGGACCAATGAAATTATCGTATGTTTGAAAATTTTGGCGGCCTTTGTAAAGTTTCGCTAAAGAAACAATTTTCAGTTTATTTAAATATGTTGTGCATGATAATTTCACAAGACGTAAAATAGTTCTAGTTTAGAATACGCGATACTGCAATTATCGTTTCACAAACAAGGGACTACGTTTTCTCCTTGCCTTCCTCCGCGGGGGTGAATTTCCCGTTCCCCCGGGATGCGCGGAAGCGCACGTATCTGCGCGCACATGGCGTCGGTGTTGATCATCGACGTGGACGGCGTGGTGAAAGCTCATCGTTCCGCGTAAAAGCGCTATCCTTGACTGTGAATTTTCGTCGTGTGTCGTTATGATAACCCAGCACGTACTAGAAGGGAAGACCCACCTACTCGTGCGGCGATGCCGTGGCGGCACTCTCAAGACAGCAGAAACGCCCGTGCCGTCGTGTTTGTTTACTTCGACTACAGTGGTGCTTTCTAAGCATTTGTGTCCTCGAACATCGCCCGGATTTCTTATTTGGCGCATTTCATGCGTGTGCTCAAGTTCAAGGTATTACTGGCGCGTACCGTATAAAGGACGCGAAGTTTCACGCGTTTTCATCACCGGAGAAAAGTTATTAGTGTTAGCAATCCTGAACGATTGCAACGTCTATCTGATCACGAAATCATATTTCTACGTTGCTATATCGCTGCTAAGATTACATTGTCTTTTATAATCGTAGAAAATGCGTGTGGCGATATTTGTACTATTGCAATGTCGTGTATAGAGTCGTGATCGTCCAAGACGGCGTACGGCATCTTTTTATTTTCTTTTTTCATCCACTGTACCCTGCAAGCCTATCAAGAAAAATCAATAATAAAGCTTTAGGCTATAGAAAACTGTCTGTCTCTATTCTGTTACGGCATTGAGTAGCAGTGCGTCCCCTTTTAGAGGGGCCGCTGAAACAGCTGACGGCGACCCGCTGTGCTTGTAGTAATTGCAGGTGTGTACGCGCGGCGCAGAGCTGTCGTTCCGGTCGCTCCGGTTGCAACGGACGCAGTCGTAGGTACGCGCTCGTTGCACATGTCTGAACCAGCCTTCCCCCGTCCTCCCGAGGCGAAAGTCAACGTGGCGACATCGTTTGACATCACGTAACAGAGGTAACGCTGCGATGTCAAACGTTGGTTTGGTTACGACCTGCCCCAACCGCAAATCGAAGAACGCCCGAAAAGGTCTGCGTTTCATCGTCCTCGGAACCCGAACAGGACTCCGAAGCGCTGCTATCGTCCACATCGCACGTCGGAGTGGCGTCATAGGAAATCATCCCCAGGTCGGCTGTCCGCCGAAGAATTTCAACCTCCAACGGCATCAGGTCCTCGAGCGTAGAGAACGCCGCCATGATCGAAGCTCGAATGACAAAGAGGTTCGGCCGATGCGGCTACCTCCGGATCACTGCGCGACGGAACGTCGTCCAACGCCATTGGCCCGAGATACTTTTGATAAGCGTGCGAGGACCAATGAGAGTGGTTTCGTTTTCGGATGGATCCGAGGTTTGGCGGCCTTCAATTACATTTTATTAAAGAAATAATCACCGTATGACTATACTATTTGGTTTTTAGGGATACTTGGGGCGTCTAAATTCAGCTGTCATCATCAAAACACGAACTCAAAAACCACTTGAGTGTCCCTTTAACTCTTTTCGCACGGTGCGGCGTACGAACCAAAATCCAGACTGCGCTGTGCAAAAAAAAGAACTCTTTAATTATTTTTCTTGCCTCCGTTGGATCTTTTTTTATTTTTTAACGTCTTTTACAAGGCGTTTTGTTCGGCTCACGCTGCCCATGCATCCGCGATCTCTCTGCACCAGGATAGAAAAAGTGCTTTATTTCGCACGCGTGGGGGAGGGGGGTCAAAATTTTGACGTCCGAGTTGAAGGTGCGTTTATTACGCAAGTGAAAAAAAAAGTCGAAATTTTGAGAGCCGACTTGGGGGTGCTTTATTACGCTGAGTGCGTTCATTATGCGAGTAAATACGGTAGGATACCATCCAGATGTTTTTTTAAAGGTTTATTAATGGTTGATTTTACTATGTAAAATGAATGCGCGAATTGAGAGTCGGATGCGTTTCCAAATTTTGCGGATGCGGTTCGGATACAGATAGATACAAAGTCTGCAAATGCGGATCGGATGCGGATGAAATTATTTAAGAACATTGCAGATGCGGATCGGATGCGGATACGAAGGATGCAGATCGAGTGCGGATGATCAAATTGTTGTCCGCACAGGGCTCTAGAGATGTCACATGATCCACTACACAACAATGGCAGGATTGGAGTGATCTGGCGGATCACCGTTGGGGTGGGTATATGCCAGGTGCAAGTGTCGTCTGCAGCACTCTCTTCCCTACGTTTTTTGGCGTCTACTGATGTTCGACGATGTCTGCACAACTGCGGCATCAGTCTGCGCACGTAGTTTGAATGAAACTCGGAGAGATATTAATCACTAACGGTGAGACGACGACGGTGGTTGCGACGCAGGAGACGGCGGTGACAGCGGGATGGCCGAACAGCTCCCAAGAAGCACACTGCGCAGGCATGTTTCGCCAATCATGTGGACACCACCGAGCGCCAAGAGGAAACCTTACCGACATCACTCGTTACGTTCACCCGGAGAAGTAAAAACAAGCAAAAGGAGCAGTGATTGCGACGTTTAGCTCAATGTTGGCTATACTAACGCCGTAGCCTCGACCGCGCTGTAGGTTGCGCCTCGATTTGCCCACTAGAGTCAGCCGATTTCGGCAACTTGGCACGCTGCAAAGTTTGCTGGATTGTTTAAGAAGCACTTAGACGAAACTAGGTTGTAACATTTGACGTGTGGTCTTCCTAGGTGGTACTGATGGGGCCTGCATTCTTTGTTCAAAATATAAAATGAAGCGGAGTTACCCTTAAGTGCTACGAGTCGAAAATCCTAAAGGTAACAATAAAGTGTGAATAAAACTTAATTTGAGCTCAAACTGCCACCATGCTATACAGTCACGTATGAGTCAAGAATTCACCAAAAGTTCTGCCCCCAGCACGACCTTCCTACTTTCGACAGCATTTCAGGGTCACGTGAGCACGCCCGGCCAAAGTGTGATAGAAGGCAAGGAGCGCGTGCTGGAGCTTGTACTTGTTATCCGACTACAGCGGAGTCTGGCCTGCTTGTATCGGTAATCCATTTGTCTGGGAAGGATGCGGAGATCTGGTATTCGGAGAGAAAGTCGTCTGTTTCTGCGCAGGGGGTCGCCGTGACGTCAGAACGACGCCGAATTCCTGATTGGCTCCGATTAGAAGTGATAGTGGGTAGGCCTCAATGCTAGATGCCTTGAGGTCTACCCACCCACTATGTTTTTTCAATCAGCCAATAAGAGGACGGCATTCTGACATCATCGTAACCCCTGTGCAAGACTCAGACGAACTTGCGCTCCGCAACGTTTTGGCGTGCCGTTTACAGAAAATGCCTCTCTTAATTTGTGGAAACCACTACCGTAAAATTCCGAGCAAGCGCCCCCCGGCACGCAAGTCAAAATTACCTGCAAAGTGGGGGAGCGCTATCCCGGAACGGCACCAAAATTCAAGATGGCGACGACAAAATATTTTTGCCAGAAAAAGAAAAAAAAAGCGCAGTGCACACAGATTTAATTTTTATTTATCTCTGAGAACATAGACTTTATTAGGCCAAAGATTTGTCACTGCTATGTTAATCACTTCTCAAAACCACCCAAAAACTCCTCAAAGTCGACCGCAAAGAAAAAGTTTGCAGCATTCCGCGATGTTTTTCAACTGCATCCCGGCCGGCTATTTTTGACAGCCTCTTCAGAAAGGAAGCCGGTTGCTAATGGCTCATTCTGCACTTCTTTCAGCGCTCCAGGTAATAAAGCGCGTCGCCCACGTATTCACTGAACACCGGCACGCCGTTACTTAGCTTTCGTCGAACTTTGACTTTCCCGTAGTTTGACAGTAGCAAATTGCCAAAATTCTTGTCACATTTCCGATCCGGGTCGAGCTTGATGTGTCGAGACGTCCTGATGTACGTCTTTCCCGTTTTCACAATGTCATTCGGACGACCTCGATTTTCTTTGCCACTGTGTAAGAATGCATAGCCGACTGACACCCCGGAAACAAAGCGACGCGTAGTGACCGGGCTGATCGGGCTGCAAAGTAGGATTGGATTGGATTGGATTCTTGACTGAACTTCGCAGGCCAGTGTTGCCTGGGCACGGTCAGTGCGGTGCCTGATACGGGTGCGGAGCGGGGAGGGGGCGCTTTCCCGAACGGCACGGAAATGTGAAATTAGCGATAAAGTTGGGGGGGGGGCTCTCGCTGGGGTGGGGGCGCTTGCTCGGAATTTCACGGTAGTCCTCTTCTTGAAGCAATAGTGTCACTCGAAAATCAGAGGGATTAGAGTAGATTATAATTACCGTGCTTGATTGTCGGTAAGCGTTCTGCAATCCCTAAAATGTCCCGGCAGATTCCAGGAGTTTGTGGACTCCCCATTTGAGAACCACCGCCCTTTGACGGTAACACATTTTAAAGTGGCCACCTGAACGCGACACCGCACGCACCACGAGAGGTGTTCCTATTTATTGTGCCTTTGGCAAACTATGAACGTTATACCTACATTGGGTTTCACTTTGCTGGGGCTATTTATAGTTTTCAAATTAGACGCTCTGCACGTCTGATATGTGCATGTCGGCTGCTCTTGCGGTACTGGCAACTGGAGCACCTGCTCTTCCAATTTAGACTTCTAATGCTTCTCAGAATGAATTCAGAGATTGATAGCTTACTGTTCAATGGAAACGCTCTGTAAAGCACCTCCGGTTCAGAATTTGAAACTGCCGTAATATCGGGCGGTGGCGGACGCACCAAAATAAAATTGAACGGAAGAAAGGCAGACAAGTTTTCGCCTTCAACAGTTCTATTTGATGCTTCTAAAACTGAACAGCTTGCAAGCACTGTATGTGCTCCTGCTAGATAATAAAAAAAAAACAACTGGGAATTGACTTTTCTTTGTATTATTTCTTTGGAAGCAACACAAAACCACTGGGAATCATTTCCAGGGGAAAGAACTCAACCGTCAAAGGGATCTTCCACCATGTCCCACATTTTGCTTCGTCTTTTACGTCCATTCCCCACGACACGGATGTTTCTGCGGGGTTGCGGCAAAAACACGTTGGGGAGGGGGCCGAGGAAAGATTCCAACGCGTTTCTGTCCCTTTACAGCGAAGGCACACGCCGCCAGAACACCTTCAAGAACGTGGGCGTGCGCAAGTACGCCTTCAACAGCCTCCAGCTGATGGCCCTCCCGAAAGCAGTACCGGCCACCGCCGGGCACCTTCGACAGCGTCCAGTCTAGCCGGCGGAGCTCCATAGATTTGGACGGACGCCTGTCTTCTGGAGAGACTGTTGTTCGCCCCGGAGGGGCCATTCGTGTTATTTTAACGTAGGCAGTACTCCAACTGCTCCTAGTGCATCTGGCACGAGGCATTGATACGAGCGCCTTATGTACGTTCGGCTTGGAATCGCTCGGCCACTACCTGATACCAGCAGCCCCAATGAAGATTGTATGGGAGTTTAGTTTGAATTTGAGCGGATTGAAAAAGAAAAATTGTGGGAGTTACACGGGCTCCGTCTTTACCGCTTGGTATTTGTCGGACTCGGCGGACGTTATAGTCAGTTACACGTTAGGAAAAGTTTTCGAGGGAAAGGAGGTCAAGGGAGGAGGAAGCAAACGGAGTGCTGGAGAGGAGAGAGGAAACCTCCTTCTCTCTCCAGCATTTAGTCTGCTTCCTCCACTCCAGTCAGAAAACTTTTCTTAACCTGTATGCGCCGTCAAAAGAAGTTGGCCGTTTCGCTAGCATCTGTCGATTACAATCAATCGGTTTTACGGGTCGCGTTGGAATCGCGACGTTAAAGGTTGGCCGTTGCAGGAGATAGAGGAGAGACTTTATTGAGACGACAAAGCACCCGAAGCGAGTTTGTCCTCCTTACGGGCATCGTCGTTCAACTGGAGTCCTGGCTTTATTTCTGCATCCAGTTTTGATATCCTTCGACAAAAACTGATTGTTGAATGTCTCAAAATCGGTTATCTTTGTGTAAATTGTTTTAGTTTAGCTTTTAATATTGACTGCCTTTAAACTTGAATTGCAGCATGACCAATTATACCATTAATTAAAAAGTTAATAGTGCAGGTTTCTGTAAACGAGCCAACTTATAGTGGGCATAAAAATGGCATGCAGTGAGGCCAGCATTCCTATAATGGTCACACCCTTTTCTTTTTAATACAGTTGAACCTCTATTTAACGAAGCCTGATCTTACAAATTTCCCAATTTAACGAACAAATTCGGATTCCCAGCGCAGCCTATGCACAAGGTCTCCCTTCCTCGATTTTACGAAGTTCCCGATTTAACGAAGTAATTAGCGGGTCCCGGTGATTTCATTAAATCGAGGGTTTAGCTGTAAGAATTGAAGTTGAGCACCCTGTAAATATGTAGCTCTCTCGATTTCTGATCATGTGCCATAGTAAGCTGTCGAGGAAACCTTGGTTTTCGTTTAAAACTGTTAGGGGAACCTGCGTGTGCAGTTAAAGGGACAAGCTTGTTGCCCCCAGGCTGTTCATTACAAATAATGCATCACCATTTCATATTGAATGCACGTGACAAACTCCACTCGTAACAGGCTGCAGTTATTTTGCACTATTCATACCTATAAATACGCATCCACTACCAACGGGCTTTTAATATAACTGGATTTCACTCGATCAATTCGCAATCGTTTCAGATCAAACACTTTGCTCCGCTAATGAAGGGGAAGACATCATACAGTGTCTGAGCAAGGCCCACAAAAGCCCCCATTGTTGGAGGAGCTATCGTCCATAGTTATTATTAATGTCGGTCGTTCGTATTACCATTTCTAACGCGGGCAGGTATACGTATCTTTGTCTGCCTCTGGTCTTGCACGAGTGTCGAGCCCCAAAGTTTGTCGGTGTCTGAGTGGTGAGTGCACTTGAATGGCTTTTGAAACCGGTGTTGTGCTGGAAATGTTAGATTAAGAAAAGTGTACAGCATAGAACTCATTCAGAGTGCTTTAAGTTCTTTCTTACTTGCTTCAGGTGGTTGAGGTATGCGAAAATCGTATACACCTAAGGAAAGATACTATGTACGATCGTCGTTGATGTGCCACGAGGATAGATTTATTATGGAAGTGTTGAATGTGGCAAAGTTTCTTAGAGTGCTGTGAATTTATGTTCTTGCTTGTTTTAAATGAAGTTGGTAGACCGACAAGAATGAGGGAAATGTGCGATTCAGTGAAATAGTTTTTTTCTCAACTTGTGCCAACAGGGATTGTCTCACCAGCCAATGTTGCTTAGATATTATTTATTTTCTACAAATGCTTTTTTTGTTTGTTTTTGCATAGTCTTTACGGGTTTAATTAAACTGTTTGCCTTTTGTTTTACCACAGTGTAGTTTAGGATGTTCCTCCGCATTTAAGCTTGTGTGTGTCGACGTGAGCCGAGCAGACATTTTCGGGTGGAGGCTCAATTTATATGGATGCAAAGTTTAAATGCATCGGGCTAACCATTTCGTCCACTCTATGTCTATATGGAATGTAACATTTGCTCATGATCTTGTGGCGTGAACTTTGTGTGCCAAGTAACTTATAGGTTGAAAGTGTATATGAAGTTTGTTGGCATCCGACTGAAGGATACATGCTCAGTAGAGTTGTTTTAGCAATGTTACTGAGGTTATACTTGTGAAAAAGCACAACGGTTGATTTATTTATATAATTTGAAAGCTGTCTTATGACTGCCTATGCATGCCTACTCGATAGTTATGTGGTAGGTGAAATTAAGGTTCAGTCAGAGCAAGCTCATGATAAGAGCAGATAATGAATTTAATATATTATATATAGCTCATTTTACTCAATCAGTCAATCAATCAATGCCAAGTTCATAGTTGCTTTTGCATAATTACCATCCAACTAAAACCAAGCATGTTTCATTATGCCAGTTATAAATATTTGTCAAATAGTATGTCTTTATTTCGGACAACATGATGGATGATAGTTATCTTTTCTAATTTCCTAAACAGCATCGACGATATCCTGTTTGCTAGGCTTTAGCAGTACTTCTGAGCCTAGTAGATGTGCCATTGTCGTTTAGCTGGGCTATTTTGGGGTTCCCAATGCCCGCGCAATTCCCAGTAAAAGTATGTCAATTTTTGTATTTGGTAGGTTCGTGGGAATGATGAAAAGTGGCTTAGATGAGCTAGCGGCTCGTCAGTGGTATTATGACGAAAGTTTACTTCCATACGATTGAGCGAGTCTTGTGCACTTTTTGTTTCGATTCCTTTACCAGATTAAGGCACACAGTTTTGACGGATTTTAGAAAATGTCCCCCTTATGCTACAACAGTGAAGCCTTTCCAAAAGTGAGCCTAGCCACCTTGTTGGGGGCTGTACCAGCGCCAGCTAGACCTTGTTTCACTTTGTGTGCGAGCAAAGCCAAAGCTGTGTGCATATTGCCAAGAGGAGGAAGTGAGCACGCTTTGTTTAGTTCAGCTACAGTGCTGGTCCAACCCAGTCCACTGATGGCACTGTAGAAAACCTGCTTTGCTGTACACCATCCAACTTAAACGTCCGTGAAAGTACAGTCCAGCAGCACAAACTGCATTTCGGCAGTGGGGTATATAAATGCCACTAGAGTCGCTAGGAATATTTTTATTTATGTTTTTGCTGCAGTTGCCATTTTGAGTACCTGAATTTCATACCCACCCTGAATTAGCCAGACGTAGATGGCAGTAATTCGTCGTCGCACTAAAAAGCATCACTTGTCAATATCGGCGTCTTTGGATTTGTATGTGCAATTAACTGCTCAATCTTTCTTATCTGCACTGATCCCCTAAAATGATGTCATCTTGCATACCTTACTTTTCAGAACTGCAATTCGCTTCAACCCCCCATTTTCCTTTTTTTAAAGATACTTTTGTTGGTAAACAAATGAAAAAAGCTTAATCGTAAGTTCAGATGTTAGGAATCTGTAAGGAATGATTGGCGCTTGGATAAGGTGATCAATTGCAGGTGTATGAAAATTTGTAAAACAACCTGTTCCCACGAATTTGGATTGTCTCAGTCGGAATGGAGAGACCAAAAACAAACTCTACTATGCAAATGAAGCCAAGATGGTGGTACGCTGCACAAACTGTAACCTATCTGGTGGTTCTAAATGCCTCCTTTGATTTTCGAAGTTGTGGCTGGGTGACACTTTTGGGAAGTGCTCCCCGTGTTTTCACTGTCAAAAAGGTCTCCACACATATATTTTGTCGGTGTGTAGCGAGGCAATAAATGGCGTGGTACTCTTTTCCTCTCGTGCTAATTAGTCTGTACGTGGGAGTGTTTTTTTACTGAAAATGTATCGGCCTGTTTAAGAAGAGTGAATTCTAGTGTCACCTGTGTAAAGACAGTAAAGAGTGTGTTTATCAAAACTACCTGCGTCTGTGAGCAATGCTCAAGGCTTGTTGTGCATTCGTCGCAAGTCGGGATGCGGTTCGAGCCTGCTATAATAAGAATACACACTTCTGCACTACATTGTATTCCCGCATTATTGTTTGGCAGTGATATTTAACGGGCCACAGCTACAAACTCCGGCAACAATAAACTTTCCGAGAGTAGTTTTACGCTGTTCATTATCTTTCGTTTACCTATCCGATTTCTGCACTTGCATGCTCTGCTGGGTACCAAGCTATTCCTTAAATTGGTTTGCCACGCTTCGTGCAGAACGCAGGGGGTGTGGGCACGCTGTTGTGCGAACGCTGCATGCCACGTGTTTTTTCAGCGGTACGACTGTCTCTGGAGCCTGCGCTTTGTGTGACCCGCCACGCGGAGAGCAAGTCTGGTTGCATCATGAAAGTCGCAGTCAGCGCACTGGAGGAGGCCATTCCAAGACTACAGCCAGAAGAACTTTGTGCGGTTTAGGAAGCGCGATGTCAGAACCGTAGAAAGTACAAGAAAGAAGGACCTCAAGATCGAGGAACCTGAGCGATCAAGAGAGAAAGGAAATTCCAGAGCCGGGGTAGTGGAAAGTGAAAAAGGAGGTGTGTCTGGCGTATTAATGTTTACGCTTGAGTTTAATTGTGCACCACAAAATCCTATCGGCGTCCCATAGGTGCGCGTGTAAATCGGATTGGGTAAGGGAGCGGGTGGGGGGGGGGGGGGGGGGGGGGGGGAGGGGCGGACGGCGGCTGAAAGCGGCTTCGCGTGCACGTCTATGGGGTGCCAATACAATTTGTTTCGTGCACAACCAACGTGGTGTTTAGCAATACATCGGTGTAATTTGAGAAATTTCTCTTTAGAGCATATTCTTGGAAGGATGATTTGCCGAGATAAAGTGCATAGCCTCCCGGGAGGGTGGAAACTTGGAAGTGGTTTCGATCAATGAAGCCCACATGCATCCAGTTTCTGAAGTATGCATCATTTTCATTTTCTGGTCAAATTGCGATGCATCAGAAGGTTCGGTTTATTTTGAGAAGGATTAAACCCACAACCTAATATGTTGCTTTTTTTTTTTCTGCGCAAAGGCACTGCATCTACGTCTGCCTCAAATCTGATCCCTTTCCGACAACGTTAGGCAAGAAATCGTCGGTCTTTTAGCCTTTGATGCCAGCAAGAAGCTAGTCAATACAGAAACGGGGAAGTTGGTGCTTCTAAAGGGCCTCGGCAACATCAAGAGCAGCAGCAAGCCTTCTTCCAGGAATGATCTCAAAAAGACAGTTCTCCTGCTGCAAATTGACTATGGTTTCAATGATGTTTGATAACTGAAAACATGTTTGGTATGCGTGGTCTCAAGTGATAACCACACACTTTTTATCTTTTATGCAGGCTCAGACTTTCAAATTTTAACACGAGACGAGAATTTCCAAGGTCTGCTTATATCCACCCGAGCAATGAGGACAACGATGGAGGCATACCCCGAGTTTCTTGGGCATCAACGTTGATGCCCGAGCATACATGCTCCTCGAGATGCAGACGCCAGTCTTTATTATTCATGCCAAGGATTCGAATGGATGCACAGAAGTCGTGTGCACAGCGATTCTAGTTCAGAAAGATGCAGAAAGGCTCGAATGGCTTCTGTGCTTCTGAAAAAGTTCAAGGAACTCAATCCGTCGTGGGAGAGGACAAGATGTATTATGTCGGATAAGGATCTGCTGGAGGAGGACATCCTGAAGAAGAGCTTTCCTCTTGCAAACACGCTCATTCATGTCTTCCACACCTTGAGGACATTTTGTCGTGAAGTTTCTTGCAAACAGTTAAATATCACATCAAAGGAACAAAACACCACATTAGAGCTGCTGCAGAAGATGGTCACGGCAATTTGAGAACCTGTGTTTGATGATCTCCGGGTGCAGTTTGATTCAATAATCCCTGAACCTGTCTTGGCCTACTACAACAGAAACTGGCGCTCTATAGGAGACGAATGGTTTACGGGACCACAGTTTGTAATGAACAGTTTGAACAATACTACGAACAACCGGCTCGAATCCATCAATGGTAAGCTAAAAAGTGTAAGAACACGTCACAGCTCCCTGGAAGAATTCATACACACTTTGTTTGCACAAAAAGAAAAATGTTTAAACTCCGGCAGGAAAATCTCGTTTTGAAATCTGAAGTAATCTGAAAAGTAACGATTACTTTTTCATAGTACCGGTCGATTACCTTTCTTCTCAAGTAACCAAGTAATTTATCTTAAAGCTGTTTAAGCAAGAGTAATTGTAATTGTAATCTATTATTTCTTTTTCTAGTAACGAGTGCAAAACTGACCGGACTGGTCCCTTGCACGGTTACATGCTGCATGGGTCACGCGGGCTGGAGTGACTACAAAACAGCCCCTACTAGGCCAACGTGAGAACACGAAGCCCAGCCGAACACTGACGCAGTGGTCGGCTACGCCGGCGAGCGCTACGCCGTCGTTGTTGTCCCCGGTAAGTGTAGTTCTAAAGTTAGCTGCTTGGGGCGCAACAGTCGAATTTCCCTTCCCAATACGTTTCACAAGTCACGTTACCACAAACCACGGCATTTTTCATCTAACAGAATATTTGGCAGAAGTTTACAAATCCGCCCTTCACAAAGGAAATTCGAAAATCGTTTCGCCCGCGACATTTCGAATGTTCCGATACTCTCGCGACAGCCCCGCCATCTCTGCATAACAGCGCGAACCTGGGACACGAGCGTGAAGAACTTTGTGAATATCTCCGGTAGGTGTCGACTTCTTTCTTCCGCAAGCAGCCACCGAACTCGGTGCGTGGCATGATAGACAACTTCAGTAATCACATATGAACCAACGAGGCTCCGCAAACTATTATTAAGTACGTAAAACATTTTTAAATGATGTCATAAATGATTTTTTGCAAAATGTTATTTTTACTGACACGCAATCGTTTTGTTAGCTTAGTCTATGACACTGGGTGCATTCTCAGCACCATTCTTTGTAAGTATAGTGAATTCCGTGTTGAGAGTGACCATTCTTTACACGTAAATCTCCATATTGAAAAGTTTTCAGCTTAGCCCAGATGTGCTTGGAACACCGTCAGCTTTCCAGGTCCTCAACCTTGCGAATCCCCTGAGCCCTTCAGCCACTTTTGACGTCCACCTTTCTGTCGTTCATATATAAATTATTTGACAGTTAAGTCAAGCAAACCTTCTATGTCTGGAATGCGGCAAATCAGTGAAGGCGGGAAGCAGTGGCATGCCAGTTGTAGTATTTAAATAGGGTCTATTCATTTTTCTAAGAAAGGGAAGAATATGGAATTATATTTTTTTTAAGGAAGAGGAAAGTGTAGTATTTAAATTTTTCGCTAGTTGTATACACAGCACCTAGATGGCGCCACTGTTACACCAGTGCGCCCGTGTTTTCAGGGTTGCGTCCCCTTGGCGCTTCAACCCCACGTTGTTGACCGTTGAATAAAGAGTTACGATTCAGCGCAGTGTTGCCAGGTCTACTGATTTATCAGTAGATCTACTGATTTCGTCCCGGGTCTACTGATTCACTGAAAAAAAGAAAATCTACTGACTTTTTTTAGTAAACATATTAAAATTTATTATTTGGCCCCTTCAGTTCCCAGGGTCGCCAATCAAAGGAAACTCATATTCACCCAAAATTAATAACGAAGCACTGGCTAGATGGCCCAGAAGCCCGTCGACGGTGACATCCGGGCCAGAGCCATATATGGGGAGAGTTTGGGCAGTCTATGATCTCGCCGCCGTAACGTCCCTCTCCCGAGGGAGCCAATCAGCCCGCGGCGCATAGCGAGAGGCGTGAGCGCATGCGCCTGAACTCTCGGCTGCTCCGAGCTGAGCGGAGAGGGCCGCCATTTTCATTCATTCGCCCGGCGGAATGCATGGGATCGACATCCAAATTTCAGCTCTTTACTTTTATTTGGCAGGCTCTGGCAAGAAAATGATATAATGCTATTCCTCGGTGGCTTAAAAGGCTAACGAATTAAGTTTTTCCACGTTTGAACGCAAACTTTGGGTCAGGCGAAAAAGAAATAAGCCCGTAGCAGACGACGCGTAGCCTCAACAGTGCTCCGCACCAACAGCGTAGCGTCAAAAACCTGCCACAGCCCAGTAAGGAAAGATGGCAGCTTGCAGAGGACTTCCATTCCTTCCATTGGACATGTACGCGCGCACTTGCCGGAACGTCTTGTTTTGGCTTTGTTTCAATCGTTTCAATATTAGCGACAGGTAGATGTCGCACTCATCTGTTGATCCCAAAAGTGGCTCAGTCTCGATCTCAAAGAATAATCCTTGAAATTGCAACACTAATCAATGCTGATAAAAAAAAAAAATTCACGGTGCTATTTTATTTTGTCCTCCATAAAACAGGTAAACTTCAGTTGGTTCTTGTTTTTTTCATTTTTATTTGTGTATATTACCATGGTATTTGTTACTCTACACTATTTCTTCGAAGTGTGGTTTAATGGAAATAGCAAAACATGGCAAAACACAGATTTTGTAGAATCTACTGATTTTTGTGCAAATCTACTGACTTTTTGGGGATCAATCTGCTGACTTTTTTTTCTCCGTCTGGCAACACTGATTCAGCGATTCAGTTCCACCGGACGCATCGGACGTCCTCATGCGGTCCGGGGCTCCTGCCCCCGGCCCTCGCCGGTCACCTCTTCGGCATGTAAGGACCTCGTCTCTTCCGCAGGCCCACGCAGGCACTGCTCTTCTTTATTTTCTCGGGTGACCGCATTTTCATTTTCTTCTACATTTTTGGCGACGAGTATTTACTACACCAGTCTTGTCCCGAAGCAATAAAAATGATGTTAGGGTAACTAAAATGAACGAAACGAGTTCATACATGTGCCCTTCGGTCTCAAGCGAGAAGTATCGTCTGTATCAACACTCATGTCAGATGGGAAAACTTCTATTTCTTCGTACGTGACTGGTTCCCAGAGGCTTGAGTGTTCATTGATATGGCAGATTCTACATGCGCTCATTTTAAAGCTTCTGACAGTTGGAAGGGCCCCGTTTGTACACCACTGTCTTAGGTAGTTTACCTTTACTTGTGCATCAAGTATCGTGGTCGTTTCAACCATTTAAATGCCCAAATTGTCACATTTCAAATTTAGAAAAAGAATTGCTATGGCGACATGATAATTACCTTTTCATTTACTAAGTAACACAACCACTATTGGTGTATTATGATCAAACAGCGTCCATTACATAGCTGTTTTACGATGATGTTCCCAAACATCGTGGCCTCGAGGTTTCTATTCTGACTATATATTACACCTTAAAAATTATTTTACCCGTCATATGTATAATATTTCCATGCTCTCGCGACAGCACCGCAGTCTTCTACATGGCGGTGCGAACCACCGGGACGAGCGTGATTTCATTGTAAGGGTGTCCGGTAGGTGTCGACTTCTTTCATCTGGGAAGAGAAAGACTCTCGCGGTCGCCGGTGGTACATCAGTAGTGGAAAGACTGGAAAAAGATGGGTCAGTGAAAAGGCACAAGCGATCTTTTGACCAAGTGGCCTTCTAGAGGCAGACAAAGAAGGGTCGGTCTGCATAGGATTATTTGGTCGTTTCATGTCGGATTCACTTGCGATTCCGCAGTCGCGACAGCGCTTGTACGGCAAAAATATGCGTTGTGAAAGCTGCGTATTTCCGCGTGCATGACCGATAAGAAACGCTTATCCGTGCATCTAGAAGTTTCGTGTTTATTCTTACCCCGAGCGCAAAAAAGATAAGGAAGCCAAAATTACCTTGCCTAGTCAGTCTCGCCCTAGCTAACTCCCGAACATTCTAGGTCGGATGTTCGATATGACGATTGTAATAGATAAGGAGCCGAGCGCGGTATTGCCGATTCATTCACTGATTCACTCTCGCGATAGCCAGCTGTCACGCCGACGCACCGTCACTCGCTGCTGCCGCCGTCGACGCTCGCTGCTGCTTTCTCGACGTGTGTTCTTCCTTCTGACGTAGAACTAAGAACTACGTCTTCCTCCGCGCTTGGAAGGGGTGCAAAGCTCGGGAGGTTTATGTCACGAAAACTTGGTCATGGAAGTGCCGTCCACAGATAACATCGCCAAGTAGCCGCGCGGTGCTCACGCGCGTCCTTTCTTATCTGCTTGATTGCTCGTTTGCTCGCTTCAACGTGACGCTGTCCTCTCTGATTGAAACGGCGATAGACGCCGCTCCGGCAGCCTTTTGACGCTGTCTGATTCGTCATATAATCTCGTAGCATCGGCTGCGTCTGGACGAAGGTGAAGCAAGTACAGCAATGATTCCACAATCTTCGCTCATCGCTCTGGGCCCTAAACTCATCAAACACAACATTGGAGCCGAACGTTCGCGGAGCGCGCCGATTGGACGCCAGCGACAAAAGCGCGAAGTCATCGTCGTGATAGTCTGCTGTGTATTTTTACGCCCTCACTAGGTGGCGCCACCGACCCGCTCCATAACGACTGCGCCTAGGAAGGCTAAGAAACTCTCGTGAGGGGGAGCCGACTCTGGAACCGCTAGGATGGAAGGCTGCTGACTTTCCGGCCGCTTGTTATTAGTTAGTAAAGTACCATGTTAAAGCCGAAACCCGAAGTACATAACAATTGGCGACAATGGAACTTCATTCACTGGTCAGCCCTTCCCCGACTTCGTTCACGGAAATGGTGATCAAGCATCTCCGGACTGCCCCTTTCCATCCAGCATCTAATGGCTTGGCAGAACGAGCTGTTGGCACGATTAAGGCCTATGCCTCAAGAAAACAGAGGAATAGACCTCAAGCTCCGACTGGCTCAATGGTTGCTCATGCATCACCGAGCACCCCGTCCGAGCGAAACGTCTCCATCAAAACAGAGGCTGGCTTATCCTGTGAAAGCGAGACTGGTATTTTTGCATTTTCAGGAGGGTTGAAGAGGCTAGTTCTGGAGAAGTTGCCGACAAAAGTTTAGGCAACGGGCCGAGCAAGAAGAAAAGGAAAAGGGTACTGGAAACACTCTAGAGAATTTGAAGAGGTCTTCAAACCAGGCTGTGATGCATTCAAAAGACCACCGGTGCATGTGGACGTTCGACCCGACGCTCAACCATTACTACAGAGCCCGCTCAGTACCATATGCACTGAGGGACAAGGTGGAACTGGAACTCCAACGACTTGAAGAAGAAGGCATCATCACGTCCATAGCACCACTCCGACTGGTCATCCCCCATTGTACCAGTGCTGAAAGCCGATGGCAAGTGTGTCAGGATTTGCGGGACTACAAGTTAGGTGTGAATCCTGCAGAGGTTGACAACACCAGCGGAACATCCATTGTGACTGTATCAACTCCGCAAGGTCAAGTGCGCCGCCACAACGACCAAGTCAAGCGACACTTGACCATTTTGGCATCAAGTCCTGGGGTACAACTACCACCTGACATAGGACCAAGGCTACGCAACGAGCGAACCAAGGACAGTGTAGACTACAAGACACCCTCTGTGAGACGACCCACATGAACTGTCCGCAAGCCCCTACAGATTCACATAGGCTTCAATAAGAAGGTAGCCTTCATTAAGAAGGGAGGAGTGCTGTGTATTTGTACGCCCTAGATGGCGTCACCGACCCGCTTCGTAACGACTGCGCCGAGGAAGGCTAATAAACTCACGAGAGGGAGCCGACTCTGGAACCGCAAGGATGGAAGGCTGCTGTCTTTCCGGCCGCTTGTTATTATTAGTTAATAAAGTATTATGTTAAAACCGAACCCCGAAGTACGTAACATAGCTAATCGCGTGCGCTCTGTAAACTTCGGCCCTAACTTTGTGTTTTACGAGTTTAGAGCCCTTGGACAGCGGCCGAGCTCGCGTGCTCCGTGGCACGGGCAGTTCACGCAATTCTTTGGCGCGACTCGGCGAAGCGTTAACCGCCCTTTCGTTTCTTGTACCTCCTAAATTCACTGGATCCTGGGAAAGTAGAGCCAAGCTCCACGTAGGGTCGCCATTTTTAGCTCATAGAAATGAGCAATTTCTCTTTGACCTCTCCGTTCTTGGTGAGCCAATCGAAATTCGCTGGTGACGGGTATCTTTATAGAGACGTTTCTTTTATACCGGGATTTTCCTATCCACACACTGGCGAAACAAGCGTACATTTTCGTACCGCCTCCACGTGCGGTGTCGGTGCTTGGAGGCATTGAAAAACTATTTTCTTGCCTTCCGATACGCGAGAAGAACAATATCATTGTAAGATGTCACTGGAAATGGCGTGATTGATACGTTTATTGCGTACACAGTGCCAAATAAGTTTATATTGGCGAGAAGCGCCTTCAGTACGATGCATGGCACTCTTTGTGCGACTGGTTTAGAACGGAGTCTCGAAGATTCGAAGATATGAAGGGCCGAAATGGCGATTTCCATAACAACGGACACCGATCAGACAATCACCATGCGAGGTCTTAGTCTTCTCTATCTGTTTGTGTCCGGCTAGCAGGCAGGGAGCCCATGGCGCTACTCTCCCAGGATTCATTGACTTTACTGCCACACACACGTAGTTCGCCGATTAAACCTTTATTTTCAGTTCATTATTCATCGTTTCGTCGCTTTCATCCGTGACAATATAATTTTCAACGTCATAGCTGCGAATTCGCAAGCATAATTGCGCGATGGGAATGAGGCATACTTCCAGTCATGTCGTGTCTAGATACATTTCCAGTGAAATTATTTTCCGGCTTGGTCGAGTTCAATGAAAATCCACTTTACCTGTACTGGATAGCCAGATCCAGTACGTATTTCTTATTTGAAGTAATAAGATGTCGTACTTGCAATTTACGTTTGTTGGATTCGACGTTTCAAGAATCATTTACAATCGGCTCGCATACTGTTTGTGTGTTCGTTTGGTACTGAACCATTCCACTCACAGTGTGACGTGTTGCGACATCAAAGTAATGTTACGGGGGATCCTTTGAGCTATCACTAGCGTAACCTGCAGGCTTTAGTCAGAGGTATCAGAGTGCGCAATGAGGCAAGTTCTTGGTGAACGACGAATGTGCCGATGCCATGCCAATCGCCGCACGCTCATCTCCACAATGTCGATGCATCTACAGTGACAAACAGCTTAAAGGGGAGCTCACGCTCATAAATCGAACCAAACGAAATATGTCTCACGTCGCCTCAGTGCAGGAAAGAATTGCCATACCTACAATATTACATCAAAGGGACGCCGCAATTTTACTAAACCATTGTGAAGAATGCAATCACCAGCTTCTCAATGGATCACCCAGCAGGTTAGCTGTGCTGAAGTCACAATGGGAAACACTTTGCGCTGTGGCGTCAGTTTCGTACAGCTATTTCTTTTCCAGTGCTTTCTCCTTCTGTTTACGCCGACGAATAGTGTTTATTTTTGCGTTTCCTCTCTTTTTGATGTTTTAACAGTATTTTGTTTTGTGTGTGTGTGAACCTTTGGCATAATTTTTTAGTGTATATTGTTGTAAGTAATCTGGAATTTAGAAAACACTCGAACTTGAAGGTGTGGATCGATGCATCTCAGATGCAGGTTTGGGTGTTGGTGGCTTATGACGTGATAATTTCCCGAATGTTCTTATTTCTTTGTTTGTTTGTTTGTTTTTAACTATTTTACGCATTTCTTGCGAAGAAGTAGACGGGCAATATACCAGAGATGTAAGTCAGCGCCCTTCGTTTGTCTCTCTTGAGTGTCTCCATGTCATGCCCTTGTACTTTTGCATTTTTCCTTCCGACGATGTCGTTTGCTGAATAGACTTCAGGATGCCCTGGAATTCAAGCGCCAAGCTCAAGCTTTGTTGGTGTCACTTTAGGCCGGCTAGCTAGGAATATGATGTGGGGTTTCTGGCTGTTGCTTGCATTTGCGCAAACAACGAACGGTTGAAGGATCATGTTTGGTCGTCGCTGTTCGTGTACCGTCCGCCCACAGTTCCAGCGGATGGATAGTACATGTAGTAGTGCCGTTTATACATTCTCCGACGAAGAAATTAACCTCATCGGAGAATACGCCCCCTGCATAATTCACAACGAGTCCAGAACATCCTTGGGTAAGCAGTCGTATGTGATGCTTGAATCGCATGCGATATGAGGCTGTTTCAGCATAGCCTTGCTGTGCGGTGTGGCACTGCTACTCATAGCGTAGCCATGCACCATGAAGCTACGCGTAAGAAATAACAGAGTTTTAGTAAATCATTCCGATACTACCGATACCCGGGCCCCAATAACGATACGACGCATGCGCAAAGGCGGCGGCGAAGTATCGAATATCGTTATCGGACCTCTCGGTACGATCTACTAAAACTCTCTAATGTGTCGTGCGCATGTTGCACGCACGGCAGATGTTGGAGACAAGTTTAAATGTTTAGAGTAAACCTTAGTGTGCATTACGACGAGCGTACACCGACTGGCATATATGCGTCTGTATTTTACCAAGACATTTCCTCACTTTCCACGTGTACATCGCCACATGGGATAATAATTTAAAAAATATATACGAAGCCTATAATTGAGTATTTACGATTTAATGGTGCATTTCGAAGTTTTGTATTTGAAGTATTCAACTTTCTAGGATAACATAACACACTTAGTGATACTCCATAGATATTTGTCGGGTGCGTGGAAACATACGCGTTTTGGGACGCCTCTCAAACTTTCTCTGTTCACTAGGTGTTTAAAAACCTGCAAGTAAATATACAACAAGCTACGCAATTTGACATTCGGCTGCATTAAAGCAGGAACGTCTAAACTTTTTTTTTGTTTTCTCTAGAATACGTTGCTTGGTATTTCGATTCAATCTGCTCAAACCTGGCGTTTTCTCATTTGACCAGTCATTCAAAATGATTTTCAGCATATTTCTGCTTAAATACCTAAACTAGCGCACGCACAAAACAGCTAATATACTACTGTTCTTAACATTTTTCATGTTTCAGCTGTTTTCCAGGTATTTTCTTTAGGGCGCGGCGATTAATTGGTTAACCGAACGATTAATCGATAAATACTTTAATCGCGATTAATTTTTTAACTGGTTAATCGGTCAAGCATGACACCAGGTAAACTAAAACAACAAAAAACTTTACTTTTACTCCTTTTTACCACCGTGCTTTTTATATTCAAAACGCGAACGTTATCCTCTTCGTCAGCAGAAAACTCACAACAACAACAACACCAATTATTCATGGCTATTCATGGTCACGATTGTTCAATTTACGAGAAGCCCATCAGGTTTTCTTGGCGTCCGCGACATACTGGATCGCGGCGTCCAGCATAGGGAGGGAGCTCCTCAAGGACAGCAGGTTGCCGGAGGGCGGAGATCATTCATCTTGTTAGTGCAATTAATGCAAAGGTGCAGTGAGTTGGACAAGAATAACAATGTTTGCTCCTGTGTCCTCCTCCTGTTCTCCTTCTCCAGGGATTATCATCGTTATCATTACTCTGCCTGCGCACCTGGTTTAGTGATTTTCTCCTCGGCAGGCGCTCTAGAAACGGTGGACCAAATCATCCTTGCTTCACTATACTGCAGCAAGGATGATTGTGAAGAAGCGGTAAGCTCGCTCATATCGGAGATTACTAAAACAAAAAAAAAACTTTTTCTGCTATGCCGGTGGAATAATGATCTGTGAGGCGTGGTGCGCTACTGCAAACGTTTATCTCCAGGAAAGATGCCTATTGCATTGTTTATCATGCAAAAAAAAACATAAAACAAAAATGCGCCGTTGCCTTTTTGGCGGTTGTATGCCTGGAAAATTAACGCGACAAAATAATCGATTAATTAATCGACTAAATAGTGCCGATTAGTCGGGTTATAACCTATAATCAATGCTTGTTTGATTTTTTTCTTTTACTTTAGAACAACATTAGTACACAAGCATATTGTTATTCTGAACTAATACTAGTACACAGTTATAAAACGCCATAAAACGTATACATACGTATTTTAGTTAACTGATAGTAGAGTTATAATGTTGTTGTTGTCTTTTTTTCTTTCGCTGTGTATATTTAAGGCTTTAAATTGAGTCGGCGCGCTGTGCGCAGCTTCTAGACCAAGAATACGCCAAAACTAGGTATATATTGCACGTGCATACATCGTTTCTGAAAGTATATTGCTCCATGGTAAAACGTGCTGTAAGAGTACTTGCGTTATAAAAACAAAGTACGAATGAAGCAGACTTTTGCTGCATTGCCTTTTTGCAAAAGGAGGTGTCTTAGAGTCGTTCACAGTTTAAGAAATCTGAGGCGTGGCTCGAAATGTTAACGCTTATTGGTTCGGAAATCGGTTATTCGGTGATCTTATCGGCTCATGACGCAATCTTAGGCCGTCAACAAAACGATATACTTGGTGTTTCCACGTCAGATCGTGCAATAATGGTCCGCGTCGTTTTTTTTTTGTTTTGTATTTGTGGTTGTGTAAGCAAAAAAATTTTAGTAAAAGTTATGTTCTTGGGAGGAGCATTCAGCTATACGCGAACGTCGTGGCAAAACTTCTTCCGGAGATATAAAATTTCGAAGCTTGAGGCGTGGAGGTTGTCGATGTTTCGACTTAGGTAATTTGTAGAGCCGTCCATTTTGCACCGAAGCTTGCACGTAGTAATACATTTTTGTACTTATCTTATGAAATGTTCACGACGTGTACCCGGAACATTAAAAACAACAATGAAATATTTTTATGCAAAAAAACAAACTTACGAAACACGTCAAATAGAATCGTTTTCAAGACATATTCATAAGTTATTTACCAACGAATTAGTTCATAAATAACAAGGCGAAATGTATCAATATAATTGTCTTTAAATGCGTCTTGAGAATATATAAGAAAACTCTGCTTAGCCATTATTGTAGTTATGTTATCAATGCAGAAACGCGGCTCACTTCCCTAAATGTGGCAATTAATATTGCACGTCAATATTAAAAACAAATATCTCCACTCTATACTTTATTTAAACTCTCCCTAATCATTTAGGTGAATTGAACTAACTTGTGGCGAGAAAATAAATTTGAATTAAAGACATAGTGGGCATAACTAAAAACAATTATATTCATTAATATTACAATATATGTAAGGCATGTCCGGCCTTTTTATGGTGCCCAGCAAATAACACTCAATTTGCATATGTTTTGAAAAGGGGGTCTTAGGGGGCAACGCAAGCCAACACAAATATAAAGCTAAACTAGTACGCCATAACTTTTTACGCCCTACGAAAGAGAAGCACCGCTGTACAGCCTTTGTCGGTTCTAGAAAATGTTTTCTTGGAGCCGACGTCATGCGGCAAAGCGCCTATAACGAAGACAAGCTAGCTTAATTTGAGTGAAAGTTCGTTGTCGTTTTCCTCTTAAGGAAGTCATATCTTACTCAATGTTTGCCGTCACAAGTTAGTTCAGTTCGCTGTAAACGGTTCAGGAGAGTTTAAAAAAATAAAAAGTTTTTTTTTATATATATTGACAGGCAGTTTTGGCATATCTAGAGAAGTAAGCTGCGTTTCGGCATTAATAACAGAACAACAATAATAGCTAAGAAAATATTTCTTATATATTCCTAAAATGCATTTTAAGATAATTATATCAATATATACTTCGTTTTTTATATGAAGTAGCTCGTTTGTCAATCATTTATGTATGTGTCTCTAAAACATGTTTATTTGACGTGTTTCGTAATTTTTTTGCATAGTAATATTTTATTGTAATATTTAATATTTTGCGTACATGTCGAAAAACCATTCAAAATAAGTGGAAAAAATATTACCATGAGCATGCTTAGGTGGGAAGTTGACAGCTGTGCAAAATGCCATAGCGAAACCTCGCCAATCTACACACCTCGAGCTTTAAATTTTTTATCCCTAAAGATAGTTAGCTACGGCTTTCGCATATAGGTGAATGCTCCTCCCGACATTGCTTGCTTTAACATATATTTTTACATAAACATATAAATATATGACCCGGATTATCATTGCATGATCTGACCCTTCTAAGGTAGCCACGAATTATTCCTGCTCTAGGGAGGTGATTTCAGATAAGATCCACCAAAGAGTGGCTGGTCGACATTTCAAAATCAACTGATGTCTTTATATGCGATTGTCTAGTGTCCGGTATAAACGAATCCACACTTAGTATTGACCAGAAAAAAATTTGGGGAATGGAAAAATCGTAAGGCATGAAGAGGTGGACAGTTGCATTAACGCGCACTGATGGAGGGGGCACGTTTGAGAGTGAATAACTAAAACGATAACATTAGGAGAATTTTAATACTTTTTAGACGCAAACTATGGGTACAGCTTGCGTGTAATATAAAGCAATAATATTTATTTAAATTTTATTTATTTTTATAAAAATTTCGAAACCCGGAGCATTAAAAACTGAAACGACAAATTGCTGAAACGACACATTGCAAAATTTGAAGGCCTGCATCTCTTGAAATAATTCATTAATTATCATATAATTTGCAGGCAGTATTCTAATTATATATGGCTAATATTTAAAAATAAATGAGGTATCTGAGTGATACGGTAGTCGGGATATATTTAGGAAAACATGAGAAAAATCAAACTACGAAAACTTCCGATGCAAATAAAATAAAAAGACCACCTTCGATTTTTTTTTAATTGAGGTACCCTGTCGTACTTTATTTTGGCATTCACTTCTATTAAAAACATGTTGCATTATTTTGTTGGGAAAGAATACACAACTCCCCAAAGTAGGGTCCTTTTTCAAAGCCTACACTTAGCAGTGCCCTATTCGCGACTCCAACTAACTATAGGGGGCGCCACTCGCTTTCCAAAATGGCGGTTATAGTGAGGGTCGGAGGTGCGTGCCGCTGCTGAGCCTGTCTAGTGTGCTGGCTTCACTGAGTGACACAAATTATGTCTGGTAATACGAGGAAGCTAGGGTGTTATGAGAGCAGGTCGCTTCTTTATCCTGAAAACAAAAACGGTGTTGAGCGTAATACTTACTCCAGGAAGCACGTTTCAATTCTGGAGCGAAACCGAAACTAACCTCTATTTTGGATTTAATTTGACGATATAGGTCTTAATTTCAAATTATTTTATAGCTGAAGATGTGTCTCACATCGTAATGATTTAGTTAATTAAGTTGCTCGCGGAAACTTTTTTTTTTCTTGACATACGTGTTCGATTCAGGCACTTCAACTTATACTAGAGACTGGAGAACAGGGCCTTTCATGCATTTTAGAGGTAACATAAAATATTGTAGTTGTTGAAAAAATCAGTGCTGATATTTGTGCGTTATCGCTGCCATTTCTCGCTCAGATAGTTGTGTTGTTAAAGAATGAACTGCGGGCCTTTTAATTGGTTTGAGGTATTTATATGATAAATTTTTACTTTTCCACAAAAGGTATAAATTAATAACCGCTGTTCTCACTACAACAACCCAAAGACGGAATCTGAGTCAGTCAGCTGAAGAGTGTGTTTTTTTTTTTATAGCGACGCGTGACGCATAGGACTTTATATTGCATCCAGTGTTTGACTGTTTGTCTATCTTGATAATAATGTCAGAGTGTTTCATATGCTAAAAAAATGATACCTTTCAGGAAAGACTATTATGGTTAAATGACGTATTTTTGTGATCGTAGCGTTAAGGGGGCATAAATTGCCGTGATCTGTATTATTAATAATAGTATCAAATTTAGATAATTTAATATGCAATGTTTTAATATTAAATATAATTTGTTGCTTCTTATCTAATTTCAAACGGGCGAACAAGTATTACAATCAAGTGTGCTAATTGTCATCACTGGTGCCAACTCCAGCATTTTTAATGACCAAGTTACAAAACAATAGTCTAAAATCAATCAATACATTCTCGATAATGTGAAAAATCCCTGTAAAATTGCATTAATTGTGGGTAAAGCGCATTTTGCTTTGAATGTCGCGACTTTTGACACTCGGCAAGAGGTACAAAGTCGCGGTCAATATCCTCCCAGCCCTAATACCCTAAAATAAAAAATGTATATATATATATATTTTTTTTTAATTATCAAATTTTTTATAGCATTTAGTTACTTTCATTTTTATGCTCCGTCGTTTTGCCAATCTCAGCCTTTCCAGTTCGAAGGAACGCCTACCTGCTTGCACGTCTGCTCACTGCAGCACGTTGCGTTGTCGTTGCAAGCCGGTGAAACAGAAACAGTTGTGAGTTTTAGTATTGGGTATACGAGCAAACGCAAGCGCTGTGTGTTTGCGTTAGCTCTGCGTGTTCTACACTGCGCGTGCGCAGAGCCCACAATTTTGGTCTTGGATTGGCGCATGGCGATGAGGCGCACGCACAACGTGGGGCACGCAACTCTAACGCAAACGCACAGCACTTGCGTTTGCTTCTATGCGCAATACTAAAGCTCTCTATACTCTGTTTCAGCTTGTGTTGTACCGCAGGAAAGGCTACAAGCGCGAGCTCCTTGCTCTAAAGCACATCTCGGCGGAACACGCTCTCGTGCACCAAGGACATCTGCCAACGCTATGTGCTCGCGCTTCTAGCCTTCGCTGCGGTACAAGATAAGGTGAAACGAAGTATAGTAAAGTACAATCCCATACCGGCTGCAGCACTACGCTGGGACAGTAAAGAGTGTTGTTTGCGTTCGGAAATGACAATAGACCATTTGCTGTCTTACCCAAGCATCAAGGAGAATGCAGGGATTGGTGTTCCACGCGCCACACGCGCACGCCTTTCCTGTATAAATGATTCGAAGTAAATAACCAAAAGAAAGCATTGACGAACGCGCGTGCATGATGCCATTTGTTTTAGGTTTTTGCTTTGGAAAAGTTACTACTGCTGAGGCCAGCACGTGCGGCGCGTGGAACACCAATCCCTGCATTCTCCTTGATGCTTGGGTAAGACAGCAAATAGGTCTATTCGCGAGCCATGATCGCGCGTAGCTCCGCCGCGCACGCTGCACGGGAGAATCGGGGGACCCTCACTCAGAGCGCTTCCCTTTTCCGCCGCGGGAGGGCGAGCAACTAGCTGGAGACGCGAATACGAGAAGTGACCCTGAGTTCCAGTTTCAGGAAACTAACACACATCTTTCATATATTTTTATTCAGATGACGCCATTGATAACTATAGTAATCGGTCACGCACTAAAAGTGAGGGGAAAGAATATACAGCATTTTACATACAGCGTACAAAGAATATTATATGAGAGACTAGGGCTTGAGAAAAGATGATACAGTGCGAAATTTTACTTTCCGGTATAATTTATATTTAAAATAAAAGAAACAACTTTACTTCGACACTCAAAAATAAAGATAGAATACTAAAAATGTTTAGGTTAGTTCTGTATTTCCGGGGACAGACCACTTCAGGTGCCACCGCGCCGGACTGTAAGAGATTTGATACTCTCCGTGTACGAATGGATCGTGGCAAGCCGAGATATTTTATCTTGCGCGAAGTTAACGTTTCGTGATTCTTATATGGGTATCAAGTAAAGATTATAAGCTATCACCAAGTAAAATAGTAGGTTAAATACCCCGCGAAGAAAACTGTGATAAACAAGATGTCCCTATATTTAAAATGAGCAGTCCTTGGGGCATCAAATTAGGCACTTTACACTAAGGCTTTCCTCGATGTACCCATTTAATAAAGTTTTTTCTAACCAGATCCGACTGTCCGTGCTACTTATGTGTCACAGGTTCCTTCTGTTGAAGACTCGCACAGCCACCACGCGTGCCAAGACTGACTGCCAGGAAAGGCGTGCACCGTCAGCCACTCTTCTTTTTTCTTTTTTGTTGACAATACCGAATAAGTTCATTTTCGTCTAGATACGCAAGATGCACCCAGTTTCTCAAATAGAACACTCACCATTGCCCTGGCCGTCTGAACTGCGTTTATTGAATGTTCTCTCGGGTTGTTCATCGTGGCCTGGTGCTTGACGAGTCCGCCAACTCCGTCGCATGCATTTTCCCATGTCCAGATCCAGAAAATAACCACTGGGCCTGTGGACAATCATTCTGTGCAAACTGGTGAAGCTGGTGTTGAAAATTATCGTCTATAGAAGAAGATGAAGTGGAGGAGATCGACGACGAAAAAGAAGGGACGATGACAGCTACGGCGCTCCTTCAGCAAACGGAACTATCATGTAAATATTGTATATAAATCCTTTCTTGTTCAAACTAACTTGACGCAGTTGTTCCCCTAATGTAACGCAAAATCATGGTGCCGAAACCCGGGAATAGCTGAGCCAAGGTCAAACAAGAAAAGACTTCGAACATCCATCGTGAGGCCTGACGATCGTCTAAGGTACTTACCGCAACGGAAATGGATCCCCTAACGCCAGCAGCCATCGATCAACTCAAAAGAAGAAGAGCAGTGGTTCGGTCATCGGCTACCAGAATTATAACCGAAACCGTCGCTCTTCTATCCATGGAACCAAAGCCCATCGGTGAGCTGGAAGAAAAACTTAACATCTTAACAATCAAAGAAGCTGCACTGAAGGAAATTAACGACCAGATTGAGAGAGCCATCACTGACAACACGCTCGAACAGGAGATGGAAACCGCTGAAGGCTACACCGAAAGAATTAGCGCAACGAAAACAAAGATCCTTCAGAGTCTCAGAGAGCAAGAGCGAATGATCAACAGAACGTCGGAGACCTCAACACAAGCTGGTAGATCAGAACAACAGCTCTATGCAAGTCAGACACACGCAACAGTGAAGCTTCCGAAATTAGAAATCGCCAAATTTTCCGGAGATATTCGGTCATGGCAGGGCTTCTGGGACCAGTTTGACGCTACGATCCACAAAAATGTGTCTCTCTCGGCAATTGACAAGTTTAAATACTTGAAGAGCTACCTTACAAGCAAAGCTGCTGCGGCAATTGACGGTTTTCAACTAACATCTGAGAATTACGCAGTTGCACTGGACATTCTGAAAGCAAGATTCGGGAAAAAAGAACTCATCATAGAAGAACACCTGGCACGGTTGCTGGCAGTAAGAACAATAAGCAACTCTCAGGACGTCGAGAAGCTCAGGTTATTATACGACGAAGTTGAGTCTGGAGTTCGTAGTCTTGAGGCACTTGGTGTATGTTCAACCACATACGGAACAATCCTCCTAACGGTTCTGCGAAAAGCCGTGCCATCAGATCTTGAACTGGAATATCATCGAAAAACAACAGCAGTATCAACAAACGAAGGCAACGAGCTAAAACGATTCTTGGACTTCCTGAAAACGGAAATTGAAAGCCGAGAACGGACTCAGCATAGAAATCAAAGAAAACCAACTTCCAATTTGGATAGAGCTACTCCTGGAGGAAGAGACCGACAGACACAATACCCGCCTTCGGCAGCTATGTTTGCGACAGGAACTCAGAAAGAAGAGGAACAATGCTTGTTCTGTGGATCCTATGACCACCTAGCTGCCAACTGTTCTACACCAATGCCATTGGAAGAGAAAAAAGAAATGCTGAAAAGGAACAATCGATGCTTTCGATGCACGAAGCAAAACCACCGTGCAAAGGATTGCAGAAGCGCAAGGTGGCTAAAGTGTGCACAATGTTCTAAAAGGCATGCCACGGCAATGTGCGATCCAAGCTACAATGCGCTAGGAAACAAAGGTCCGCACAAAATTTCCAGTACAAGTAAGGAGGAAGCCCCTAACGAAACAGTGCTGCAGTCCTCTCTAAAGGCAACGAATAGCAAAAACAGAGGGCCGTGCCAAGTCCTTCTACAAACGGCAAAAGCATGGGCAGAAGGCGAACAAAACCGTGTGCTTGTCCGGCTTCTCATTGATGGCGGAAGCCAACGCACCTTTGTGAGACGAGACATCTCAGAGAAACTTCACCTTAACGTTTTGGGAGAAGAGGACCTAACGATCTTCACCTTTGGAGAAGGCGCTGCAACAGCCTCAAGAAAGTGTCGAAGAGTAGAGCTATGGCTGCGCAACCAATACAACCGAAAGGACGTACGAATTGAAGCCCTAGAAGTCCCACAGATCTGTGCTGACATCATTCACACACCACCAGACGTCACGCGGGACATACCAGAAGACATGCTGCTTGCTGATACGTCTCTCAACATCAACGAATGTGAAAACGGAATCAGCCTACTAATCGGAGCCGACCACTACTGGGACGTGGTAAGTGGAAGCGTGAGACGCCTGAAAACAGGATTGATGGCCGTCGACACCATCCTCGGTTGGACTCTACAAGGGCCCATGTCCTCAAGATCATCTACTGCTATCTACTCATCGATTACTGGAGTGATGAAGGTTACGACAGCTGACACAACTGAGATATCAACACAACTGCGATCGTTCTGGGAACTGGAGCATATCGGAATTAAGGGACAAGAAACGTCAACCAACGAAATTGCTCCATTTGAAGACTTTAAAAAGAGCGTAAAATATGAAGACGGACGATACCAAGTTTTCCTCCCATGGAATGATAAAGTTGAGATGCTCAAAGACAACAAAGAGAACGCAGAACGAAGACTCCGATCACTGACTGGACGCCTCATGAAAAACAAAGCGCTCATGAGAGACTACGACACAGCAATACGGGAATATTTTGGCAATGGGTTTGCAGAAAAGGTTCAAAGTAATGAAAAAAGCGGAAATCCTGTATATTACATGCCACACCAAGCGGTTGTGCGACAGGAACGGCTGACAACAAAATTGCGGGTGGTATTCGACGCGTCCTCCAGCACTGCAGGGGAACTTTCACTGAACGACACCTTATCCAGTGGAACGAACTTAAATCCTGAATTAATAGACCTGCTGATCGAGTTTCGTACTCACAATGTCGTCGTAATAGCAGACATCGAGAAGGCTTTTTTACAGGTGATGTTGGCGGAGCAAGACAGAGATGCCTTACGTTTTTTATGGTACGAAACTACTCCACAGCAAGGACATCAGCTTCCGCCTATAACAACATGGAGAATGACCAGAGTTCCATTTGGGGCAACATCAAGTCCGTTTCTCCTGGCAGCAACGTTGAGACACCATTTCGACTTAATGACCGAAGAATTTCCCGATACCTCGAATACTCTAAAACAGCACATGTATGTTGACGACCTGGTAACTGGCGCCGATGATTTGGAAGGAGCCCAGGTACTGTGCAGAGAAGCAACAAAGATTCTAGAAAAGGCGGGAATGCATCTTAGAAAGTGGAAATCAAATGAACCAAGGTTGTTATCGGAATTAAAGGAAGAAGGATCCGGCCAAGTGCCACTACCCGGACAAATTGGCCGAACAAAGGTTCTAGGCGTTGGTTGGGAAGCACAAGCAGACATCATCAATTTCGACATAGAACCTCTAATTGACTTTCTGTGCTCACGTGAAGACAGCAAACGCTTCGTACTTCAAGCAACAGCTCGCATATTTGACCCTATGGGTTTTCTGGCTCCCACCGTGACAACCATAAAAATGCTATTTCAACGACTTTGGGAGCGAGGAGTTGAGTGGGATGAGGTGTTACCTTCAGACTTATACGAAGAATGGGACAAGTGGTGTACAGACCTCACTGCCTTGAAGGACGTCGCTGTTCCAAGACTCATCGTTCGCGACTTCAACAAAGACAAAACAGAAAAGGCATTGCATGTCTTCTGCGATGCTAGCACAAAAGCGTACGGAGCTGTAGCGTATGTGGCATCGAAAGAGGAAGAGGGAAGAAGGTGTGTGACCATTGTAATGGCGAAATCTAGAGTGGCACCCCTCAAGCGGTTGACCCTTCCGCGACTTGAGCTTATGGGAGCATTAATTGGCGCTCGTTTGGCACATTCTCTAACAAAGAAGTTGAAGATGGAAGGACTCCCAGTGTATCTGTGGACTGACTCCATGATCGTCTTTTATTGGATTCGTAGTTCTGCAAACCGGTGGAAGCAGTTTATTGCAAATCGTGTCTCAGAGATCCAAGGTCTGACGGAACCAATCAACTGGAGACATTGTCCTGGTTCAGAAAACCCAGCAGACCTTTTAACACGTGGACTTATGCCAAGTGCTCTGGTTGAGAACAACACATGGTGGAATGGACCCATCTGGCTTCAATGCTCGGAATCATCCTGGCCAAGTCAAGTTGAGGAAAGACCAGAATGCGAAGAATACAAGGCTGAAGAAAAGAAAGACACTGTTGTTCAACTCACCATACCCGACGAAATTCATCTGATGAACTTGGAGAACTACAGTTCATTTAATAAGTTGATTCGCGTGACGGCCTGGATAAAACGCTTCGCAAACAACATAAAACAACAAGGACAACGAAGGGGAGCGCTAACAAGCGATGAAATCATAGACGCAGAAAAATACTGGATAGCGACTACACAAATGCAGGCTTTCCCGAAGGAAATCGTACTCCTAAAAGATCAGCAGCCAGTTGACAAAAATTCAAAAATCAAGTCGTTCAACCCAATTATTGACAGTGATAATATCGTGAGAGTTGGTGGTCGTTTACAATTCAGTAACAACGAGGAAAGCGTAAAACACCCAATAATTCTACCTGCAAACCACCGGTTCACTACCCTTCTCATTGAGGAAGAACATCGTCGACTGCTGCACGCCGGAGTTCAAGACACTTTGACGCAGCTACGGGAAACTTACTGGATTATAAAGGCAAGACAAGTCATACAGAAAGTAATACGTCGCTGTTTAACTTGCCAAAGACAAAGCTGTACACCTGCCTCTGAGCCCGTAGCTCCACTACCAGCCGACAGAGTTTCAAGATGCGAACCTTTCGAAACAACTGGAGTGGATTTCGCGGGACCTTTGATATGTCGACATCAATACGGGAGTAGCAAGGTTTACATCGCACTTTTCACTTGTGCCGTAACACGTGCCGTGCACCTCGAACTTGTGAGTGACCTATCGACAACAGCCTTTTTGTTGGCATTCAAACGCTTCGTTGCACGCCGAGGCATCGCAAAAACGATTTATTCAGATAACGCCTCAACGTTCAAACGAGCCGCTAAAGACATCAAACAAATGTTTGAAGCAATACAAGGAGAGGAAGCGCAGACCTACTTTGCAAATCACAGGATTAGGTGGAAAACAATTGTAGAAAGAGCCGCATGGTGGGGCGGATTTTGGGAGAGACTAGTGAGGTCGGTCAAAGTCTCGCTACGCAAGGTTCTGGGCCGTAGTAGTTTGAATTTCGAAGAACTGGCCACGGTCCTCACAGAGGTAGAAGCTGTAGTCAACTCCCGTCCAGTGACGTTCATTTACAACAACCCTAAAGAACCAGAGGCTCTATCTCCAGCA